>PVJD01010998.1:0-49362 GCA_004026545.1 Mormoops blainvillei | reverse complement strand
GTCTCCAGCTCGGCAGGTCGGGCTTGGGGTCCTGCCCTACACTCACGAGCCGTGGCCTGGGGAAGCCGATGTCCCTGCCCCCGAACCACGCTTCCTGAGCAGGTAAAAAAATAGGTGACATGCCTCCTGGGTGGGTGCCTGTAAGTCCGCGAAGAGGTCATGTGAGAGGACCTGGGGCTGGGTTGGTACCCAGTCAACAACTGCAGGGGCCGTTTTGCCTGCCGGGCAGGGGGCTCATGTCCTCCTGGGGAGCCTTGGCTTGCGACCTACATCCCCAGAGATCCGCCACTTCACACACGTCTCATCATCTTCTTTACTCTTCTTCTTTAGACGTTTCTGGAAAGCTGACCGAGGGCACCTCAGGGTGGTACGGAGAGTGGGCCTGTCGTCTTGGGTGGCTGGGGTCTGGGAGCTGGAGACGGGTGGGGTCACGCCTGTGTGTCTTAGAGGAGGTGTCCCGTCTCCAAACGTCGCTAGCGTTGCCCCAGGAAGGTCCTGCAGCCCCTTCTTCACGGAAATTTCAAGCAAGAACAGGGAGGGCGGGTAGAACTTAGCTGCCTTTTTCTCCTGGACTCGGAAGCGGGGCCTTAGAGCGGCTTTGAATTAGCCTGTCCGAACGCCCACGTGCTCCTCATTCTTGAGCGTAATGTTTTCTGGAACCTAGTTCTCCAGGGGGCGGGTCAGCGGGGCCTCTCGGTCGGAGGGTGGCGGTGTGTCTCCCGCCTCCGAACGCATAGTTTTGGGAGCAGACTGCACTCCTTTCCTGCAATACTCGTCTGGGAGTCCAGGAAGAACCTTGAACCTGACAGTTGCTCCTTAGTGAGTGCGTTGTTTTCCTGAGGGGCCCTGTTAGCCTCACTGTGCTAGAGACCGTGGCCTCTTTGTGTCATGCCAGGTGGCCGGCCACCTCCCCGACCTTTCATCCAGCAGGAATTTCTCAGTGACTCCTGCGCTCTGTCGGGCTCTGAGCTCAATGGTGGCTTTTGGCTGCAGCAAAAGAAGTTGAAAGCCCCCGCTGGTGTGGCTCAGGGGATTGAGCGTCGACCTGCAAACCAAAGGGTCGCCGGTTCGATTCCCAGTCAGGGCACAGGCCTGGGTTGTGGGCCTGGTCCCCAGTAGGGGGCGCAGGAGAGGCAACCACACCTTGATGTTTCTCTCCCTCTCTTTCTCCCCCCCTTCCCCTCTCTCTAAAAATAAATAAATAAAATCTTTTAAAAAAAAAGAAGATGCGAAAAACATCTCGCAGCCACTTCCTTGTGCCCGGGCAGCAGCGGGGCCACTTCGAGAAGAAAGGGAAGACAGACACAGCGTGGACGTCGGTCTTGTTAGTCTTTCAGAAACAAAGGCGTCAGCCATTTTCTAATTAAAACAACAACAACGGCAACAACAAAACTTGAATAGGCACTAAAATGCCCTGGTAAATATTATAGTTGTTAGGAAATACATTTAAATCATATTTTACATTTTCCTTTAAAGCAGCACCGCTGTCTGGAAAATTCTGGCTGCAGCTCAGTGACAAATTTTTTTTTTTTATCGCTCCCTACTATGTACACATTTATATATGTGTGTATGAAATAAACGTTTCAGCGCTTGTGTCGGCCCACTGCTCACCCCGCAGGCTGATAGCTTCTGCTCTATTTATTTTTTAAGTTCGGTCGTAACCCTCCCCCCTTTGATGTCATAAGCCACTGACGGATGAAGACGGAAAATGTGAACCTTACTGCTTCAAAGGGCAGTTTTCACAAATGTGACCCCAGGTTCTGGAATTGGCATACGTTCCACAAATTTCCAGCAATAAATAAACATGTTTCAGTCTTCCGCGTGGTCCCTCACTGCGTCAGGCACCAAGAAAAAGAGCAGAGACACAGAAGATACGACTGGCACCAAGAAAAAGAGCAGAGACACAGAAGATACGACAGAGTCCCACTCCGCGTAAACACGCCGTAACTGTGACTTTTGATGGCCGTTGGTGTGATCACAGAGATGTGGAAGCCACGCATGTCTGCGTCACGACTGACCCGGAGGTCTGGGGGTCCTTTTTGGGTTCCTTCATCTGACATCTCCGGGGTGTCAGCGGGAAGTGGCTGTAACTGCCTGAGCTTTCTAGGTTGTTCTGAAAACCGGCTTTGGTCTCTTCTTAGCATCCAGACTATGAAAACCGACGAGTAGGGTTCCTTGTTGACCTCTGTCTGAGGCTGAGAACTTCCGTTCTGTCCTGAACCTCTGTCTGCCGGCGTCTTTGCTTTGTCTCCCTGTGATAGATGGAGAAACAAGGACACGGGATACTCGAGTCTGGGATAAGCCAGAGTAAGAACTTAATTCTACCAATTACAGTGTCAGGTCATTTGATACCCCGCCTCCGCGGTGCCTGGGAGCTGGGGAGAGTTTGTCTTTGGTGCCTGAAATGTGACAGCTTCAGACAAGGCATTGTCTCTTTTCTAGGGACTATAATTTAATTTGTGGGTCACGCTTAATAACACCGATAGGAGCCATCATTTAAAGAGCGTGCAGTTGCTTCGGAGGTGGTTTGCTGAGCAAGGGTGTGCTGTCTTGTACGCAGTCCCTGTAAGGGGAAGAACCAGTCATGGGGACCGTCGGCCATGGCGAGTTTTGCAGGGTGAGGACAGTGTCTACAGTGATTGAACCGTGACTCCTCATAAAGTGCTTCCTACAGCACTGGACACAAGTGTACGCACTTGACCATCCTGTCGAGCCGAGGATGGGGGCCGCGTTGGGATTATCCCCAGCCTACAGGTCAGGAAGACGGGCACCAACAAATGAGCCATTTATCTCAGGTCCCCCAGCTGGTCACAGAAAGAGCCGGAATCCTCAGTCGGGCATCCAGCTGCAGGTCCACACCTACTCATGTAACCCTCACACCATGTTCCGGGTGTGCAGGTGGCCCTCCCAGCAGAGATGCCCCTGCTCCGGGCACTCATTCGGACTTCATGCCTCGGGAGCCCAGCGGAGACTCCCCTCACAGATAATTAAAGCAACAGAAGTGGGGTGATTTGAACCGCGTTCATACTCCGTTTCAAATCCCACACCAGTTCACCTTCTACTCTGACATCAGTTCCCCCACAATAATCCATCACTGTCACACGGCTTCTCTTGGGCGTGTCCTGCAAGGCTTTGAAGGACCCGAGGATGGCGTGTGTGTGTACGTGGAAGTACTTTCAAAGTGTGTGCCACGCGCCGTCCCTGGTTTTCGGCTTCGTGTTATGTTTGCTGTTACTCAGCACACTTCTGTGTCCCTTCTGTGGCGTGTTTGACGGCGGCAGAAAATCCCAGTCGACCTTTCTGTCCAGATGAGCAGAATCAGCCACGTTGCCCGCAACCCTCGTTGATGAAATGAGTAAGTGCAACAGTGCGGGGAATCGGTGCAGAGCAAGAATTCTCTGCTGCAGCCTGAGCTGCGGTGCTCGCCGTCTGTCCAAACCCCACTCTCGCGGGGCGTGCCCTCAGGTCTGCGTGTCCAGGGGCAGGGAAGGCACGTGTGTCCTGCCTGGGTATGGTGGCAGGATTCTGCAGGAGGACCGGTGACTGTTAGGAGTGGCATCGCTGGCCACACACTGAACCAGCCCGTGACCTCAGTGACCAAAACTCTCTCAACTATCATGTCGTAAAGGGGGTGGAGGAGGCAGAAGGGAGGCATGGTTGTTCTTGCTCAGACATCCCGGCGAAGTCCGTCGGCGTTTAGAGCTCTCACCAACAGGCTTCCCCCACCGGCTCTGAAGGTGCGTTAGACTGTTCACTGAGCTAGAGGAAGAATCGCCCCCCATATTGCCCTGCGCCCCGTATGAGGGACCTAGGAAAACCCTGGTGTCCCGCTCAGCAGGGCTTGGTGGCAGACCAGCCTGTGGCTTCCTCTGAGTCCTTCGGTGTTTGGTGCTGCCGAAGTGTATGGGAAACTGGGTAACTTAAGAACCGTCGCATTCCCAGTGGTCGGAACCCAGGCTTCCATGCGGGGAGCCCGAGGCAAGCTTGATTTTTCTTGGCGCTTCTGAGCGGGGCTGGCGCTGCATGCGAGCCCTTAGTGGGACCGATGGGCCGAGCTGGCGTCCAAGGTGACTGTGCAGGGCGCCTTCTTAGGAACGCGTGAGCGTGGGAAAATGGTGGGGACCAGTTCAGCCTCTGTCCCTTCCTAGGGCCACGCTGAGCAGCTGCATCACGCAAGGAGTGGGTTTGCGGCGTGGGGACGCGTAGAAGTGGATGAGGCTTGGCTGACGAGTCCTGACCATGTGGCAGGCCTGTGATAGGTGCTGCAGTGAGACCCCTGCACTCGTGAAGCCGATGTCCCGGTGGAGGGAGGCAGCCAACAACCACATGAACGGGTAAACATGCCCAGGTGAGGGTTACCCCTCAAAGTGGTCGCCCTTGAAACTTGCTCTACTTCTGTCTGTAGAGAAAGACTTCGGACCCCTGCGGAATGAACCTGGAGGACGTACTGGGTCCCGTGTGCCGCCGGGGTTGACAGTCGTCCCAGCAGCAGGTGGGGCTTAGGGGACAGGGGTGGGGCCCTTCGCCCCGCTGTTTTCCACACTTGCAGCTTTGGTGTTGAACCAGGAAGGTTCTGGAAGTAAAATAAAAGACCGCTTTTTTCTTAAAGTGAACCGGGTGGTGAGGTTCAGCCAACAAAAATCCTATTAAATTTGAATTTCCGGTAAACAATGATTAACATTTTTTTGGGTACCTCCCATGCAATGCAAACATTATTGTTCCTCGGACATTCAAACTGGCCTGTGCGTATTGTGTGTTCCCTGGCCCCGGTGGATATGAGAATCCGGTGGGTGCAGGGGAACCGGACGGGTCATGGGTGCTGGAGCCTGCAAGGGTGTAGGCATAGACGATGATTGATCGATCGGTCGGTCGACTGATGATAGAGAGAAATGTGAATCTGCCCCAAGACACCTGGGCTTCTGTTTCCCTTCCGTACCCAGCCTTGGCCCAACCAAGGTCAAGGAGGCTCCCTCACTTGGCCTTAGGGGAAAGGAAGGTGGCAGTGGGACTTCCTCTCCGGTTACCTTGGCAACTGCCTTCTGCCTTTGCCTCACAATTACACCCCAGCTAGGCAGTCTCCCTTCCCATTTCTTTTCTTTCTCACACTCACTGCTCACTTTCCATCTCAGGGTGCAGCCAGTGGGGCACCCTGTGCCATCGAGTCTGGGGGAGCCTCTGGGCCAGGTCAAGCGTGCCCCCTGGTGGGTGTGCGGGCGTGTGGGACATGCGAGGCGGTGGGTGCCCAGTGTGCAAGTGGGTGCGGGGGCGCGCACGGTGTGTGCCATGGGTGTGCACGATGGGGGTGGGGCAGGCGAGACCGTAGGTGCCAAGGACGCGCACGGTGGGGGCGACGGCACGTGACGCGGTAGGTGCCGTGGGAGTACATGATGGGGGCGGGGTGCACGAGGCGGTAGGTGCCAAGGGCGCGCACGGTGCGTGCGGCGGCGCACAAGATGGTAGGTGCCGTGGGTGCGCATGTTGTGTGTGGGGGTGCGCAAGGTGGTGGGGTGCGGGGCGCACCAGGCGCTGGGTGCCAAGCACGCACTTGAACGGAGCGCGCATCCTCCGCACATTCTGTCCGCTTTTCAAAGGCCTTTAGAAATGGAAGAGGACGAGCGCAGAAAACACACATGGACGGCAGTTTTATGAGAAAATGCAGATAAAGAGCCCCGGCGTCGGGGCCATATGTTCACCATAATCTCCAAAGCCGGCCCTTCAATTAAAGCCCCCCCAGAGTTCTAATGCCGGTCCTGAATAAACAAGCCGCTCTGAAAGAGGGACTTGGTTTCCAATTAAAAGTGTACTAACATTTCTCCTTCCCTTAATTCCCCCGGGCGCAGGGCCCGGGTCGCGACGGGGTCGTCCTGTCCCCAGCCCTTCTCTTCGCCCGTCCTGTTCCCAAGTGACGTCAGGCAGAGGGATTAGGGCCCACCTTGTGTCCCCTGTGCGGCTGCAGAGTTAATTAAAGTAGTGCCACATAAATCCGCCTGCTGGCTTCTGGGGGAGCCGCGCCCTGGGGCTGGCTTGGAGGGGAGGTTTTCTGGAAGCAGGTGCTGGGGATGTGTGTGTGTTGAGATCACCTTCCTCCTCATCGCCACGTGTCCATCTCTGCACATGCTCAGGAAGGGACAGACACACAGACATGCCACCTGAACCCAGCTCTTCTTCCAGGCCGCAGGGCTCCTGTGTCCTGGCTGGGGTACCGCTCCCCATACTTGGGCACGCACTCTGCTTCAGACAAAATCACTCACCTCTCTCCTTCGCGCCCCTGCCATGAGCGTGCCAAGGGTGTGAGCACCGGGCAGCCAGACGAGAGGCTGTTTAAATCACAGAAAAGCCACCTCACACCTCTGACCTCCTCTCGGAGCTCATTAGAAGTGGAGTCTGAGCGTGGCAGGCCCTTGAACCCCACACCACGGCATCCGAAACACTCGGTTTCTATGGAGTTTTTCTCCTCACAGCCGGTTGAAAGTGGCCTGGTTTCAGATGGGGGAGTGATGGATAGATTAACTTTCTGGCCTACTCCCTACACCACCAAAGAATCAAAGAATGGAAGCCATTATCTGAAAAATTCCAGAAACATCAACAAGCAGAAAATCCTCACCAGATCATTCAAATGCAAATGGCTTTCCTCCTTTCATGAATTATCTACCCCAAGTAATTACTTCAGTTTTCACTTTGGCCTTGGAGGGGAGGCTTCAGAGGCTCCGACTGGCTCAGTCCGCGGCGGTGTGTTTATTCCGTGCTCTGTGAGTGACGCTAAAATTAAATTGAGGCCAGTTCGGCAAACATTTCGAGGGCCTGTCTGTCTGTCACACGCTGGCTTAGATGCCAGCGATCACAAGATGGAGGGAAATAACTTGCGCGTTGGAAGCTCTCAGGTTCCTCGGTGAATAAGAAATGCCTGTAATAAAGTAATTCCAGTAACATATAACACGCATGTCTGTTATCATAGCCGTACATGGTGTGGAGGCCATGGAGACGGGGGGTGGGGCGCGGACAGGAATTCCTCTTGTGGGGCAGAGGGGTCAGGGGGCTGTTTGGAAAATGCTTCACAGTGGATGTGACATTGTCACTAAGTCCGGACAGGGAGGTCATTTCAGATGGTGGAAGGTACAGAATGTGTTGTTGGAAGAAAGGGAGCAGCTTCCGGTGCGCAGAGTCGCAAAAGCCAGGCTGTAGCGGGCGCAGGACGGGGGTGCTGAGAGGTAGGGTCACTCTGGGGCACTGAGGTCCCAGTTTTGGGGAGTGGCAGGATTGATGCCGAATGGGAAGGGTTTTGTGTATCTTGTGTGCGTATGGGCCGATGGTGACGGGCAGTCTGAGCCAAAGTTTGTACGTGCAGCTGTGGTGTCACTCAGTTAGTCCTTGGAACAGGGAAGTAGGGAGGATGGGTCGGAGGTGGGGGCACGTGGCAGGCCGGCGAGCCGGGCAGGCGACCGCTGCGGTACACCAGGTAAGAGGGCATGGCTTGAACCCAGAGGGCGGTTTCACAGAACTCCTTCCTTCGTGGGTTCGTTCGGCGTTAAGGGTGGTCCTGCTCCATGCCGGGCACCATGTGAGGGGCTGAGGGTACGAGGCGAACACGACTGGCCGAGCCCCTCCCATCGGAGCATGAATTCTAGAATCAGGTGCCGTGAGATACGGGGGAAAGGTGAAGTGGAGGATGCCGTGGGGTCTCTAAATTGTACGAATGGTGATGCCAGAAGCAGACAGACAGCTCAGGCGAGGCTCTCCATCAGGAATGCAGGCGGGCCATGTTGAGTTTGAAGGTTTTGGGGGATCATGCGGATGCCATGTGTGGTGGGCAGGGGAACACATCCTTCTGGGGCTCAAGGGAGAGGTCAGGTGTGGATTTGAGAACCACAGAAACGCTGAGGGTTTGAAAGTAGATAGCTCGTGCCTACCCGTAGGGGGTTTTCTGAGCTTGTGCGACTGTAGGGAAAGAAACGAACAAGACAGTAACACCAACGAGCATCGGGTGGAGCGCCCATCCTCAGAGCATGCCCCAGGGCCAGCGCCCCCTCCTGGGAGCTTGTCAGCAATGCGATCCCCAGGCTCTGCTCAGACCTACTGCATCAGACGGGGCGGTGGGGGGCAGAGGCAGCCACCCATGGGGACCGTTACCTCGTCAAGCCTGAGAACGACTGAACGGGGGCAGCCCAGAGAGCCGTCGGATTCACGTCACAATGACTGGACCACTCGTGTAAGCAGTGGGCAACCGCACCTGCCAGTGACCACGGTCCACAGACACCGCTGTCACGCCCGTCCCAGGACAGCTACGGGTCAGCCTGATTTCCACCAGCGCGCGTGTGGCTGCAGACATTAAGCTCAGAAGTGCGGTGCACTGAATCCCGAGTTCCTTTTTCGCTCTAGGATAATCCTCTGACACTGGGGGGCTGCCACCCTGTCCCATCCCTTTCAGATTCTGACTGATGCAGTCTTCTGCCTGTGCAGTTTTGTGAGTACGAGAGCACCTTGGGGTCAGATAAGGCTTGGGCCTCTCGTTTAGCCTTGATCCTTGGGTGTATAAACGACACAGGCTTTCTACAAGTCCCCACGGTCACCGTCACCTCTCACGTCATCCGTTCAGACAGCGTGTGAGCCTGAATTCTGTGGCCAGCCTCCGATGGCTCACCCAGGGCACGTGAAAGATAAAAAAGACGCTGTCTGTCATCCGGATGGACTTCAACGCCCTCAAATCTGTCAGGGAATTGATTGCCTGTGGATAAATCGACACTGAGCTGCTGTCCACGTGGAGCGTTTGAAGGATTTTAGAGAAGAGAAGGGCCGACGAGGACAGCAGTTGTGACTCAGTCAGTACATTTTTTTTTTTTAAGAAAGACTGTGGGGTTGGATACTTGGCTTTACTATCCAGTTCTTCCGTCTGGCAGCTGGTGGTCTTGGGGGACCCCGGGGCCTCCCTTTCCTGCCTTGGGAGAGGGGCTGCTGTGAGGCTCGTGCAGGGTGACGTGCAAGGTGCCGGTCACAGTGCCTGGTACAAAGTACGTGCTCAGGAAAGGAAACTCGTTTTTGGACGCACGCCCTGTGGGCTCACGCTGGCCCTTGTGACACCTGTCGGAGTCTGGCAAGGAGAGCGAGGACACGGAGTGGCAGCGCTCAAGGGCGCCTCCCCGGCTTGCCCGCGCCCTCGGCCAGGGTGGGGAGGCTGTGCTCTCGGCAACTTGACAGTCACACAAGGAGCCACAGCTGGTGTAGCCTTCCCGGCAGCTGGGCTGTGACGAGGGGGAATTCGGGTTCTTGAAGGAGGGACAGAGGACGCCAGACACACTCCCTGAGAAGGGGAACGTGCCAAATGGAAGGTGACCTTGGCTCTAGCACTTTCCCCAAGACTTCGTTCAGGTTCACGGAGCTGGGGCCGTCCATTTACTCTGAATTGTGCTGATTTTCTGGGCCAACAGCGAACTGCAGCTGGAGAAACTGCTCACCTTTACAGACGTCTGCCCCTCCCCCAGAGAGGACGGGGCAAGGATGCTGGGCGCCTCCGGCTGAACAAAGCACAGAGGGACCCAGCCTGCTCCGTGCCTTCCTCCGCGCCAGACAGCACCCTGCCGCGGGCCCGCTCCGTGCTGTGGCGGAGGGCGACCCACGGAGACCTGGCTTTGCCTTCAGCAGTGCGGGAGGACTGCAGACGGGCCCTCCCTGGCTCTCCTCCGAAGTCCGACAAGAGGAGTGGAAGCGCCTCCTTCCTGTGGACGCATCCGAGATCTCGGAGCCTGGACTCAGTAACCGCCAGTGGGAAGGCGCCAGGGCAGGGCCGCACCTCTTTCCTAAAGGTCGCGGGCCCCTCCATGCCCTCCCCTGAGGCGGTTTGCTGCCCCTAAACGGGCATACCCCCGTGGGGGCAGGTTCATGCCCTGTGACCGTGGATGCGCCCAAGGATCGGGGGGCGGCAGAAGGAAGACTTTTCCTCTCTTTGTCTGAGAGACCCCCCTTGAGGGCTTCACCAGGCGCATGGGACCCACCTGGCCTCAACGTATTTGTGTCATCTTTGTAGGCAGATTTCCAGTAATAGCAGGTTTGCGGTCATTAAGTTTCCAGAGAGTCGGGAGAAACTTGCATCGGAGTACCTCGGAGGCTCAGATTCTCAAGTTATAACCTTTAGAATTGAGGGTTTTCAGAACAGGTAAAAATACCTGTGACATCACTTTAAGAAGGCAAAAATTATTCAGCTAAGCCAACGACACCCATAACTTGCATCAGACATGGCTGCATGGGACCCAAGTACCCGGAACTCTCCATGAAGAAGACCGTGTCATTTGAAGTCCCCCTTTCATACAAAGCAGGGATTAGTCAGGAAACTCACCGGCAGCAAAGAGTCGTTTCAAACAACGGCCTTGAGGACGTGCCCACGGGGCTCCTGGCCACTCGGCCCGGTCTCCTGGGCTTCCCATCGGGGAGGTGTCTAAACCGACCTCTTATATTTAAGACAGTGCCCTTCGGACCTGAACGAAGAAAATGAGAACCATTAAAAAAAAAAAAAGACTAGTGATGCCCACGAACCCTAATTAGTGACCCAGAAAGACAGAAGGACTGGCTTTAGAAAACCTTTTACCCACAACTGGCGAGAGCGTTTGGTGGGTGGAGTTCACGAGAATGGCCCTTCCCCGCGACACCACTTCTGTGACTCCTGCCGAAAACGCGTCCCTACGTGTACGATGCGTAACAAGGAAACACCGACAAACCCCAGTCGGTAGAGATGCTGCAACATGGCTTGTGTTTTTCAAACGGGGAGGCTCGTCCCAGGCCGGGGAAGGTCGGGGGCACAGTGGCTGGCTGCAGTGTGGCCTCCCGGGTTGGATCTTGGATCAGAAGGTGGGCATCGGAGGGACAATTGGCGATGTTTGAATGAAGAGCCCGATGTGTATTGTGTTGATGCCACTTTTAAAAGTTTGACAATTGTCCTGTTTATACAAGAAGGTCACTATTCTTAGAACACACTGGAGTGTTTAGAGGAAAAAACACCCAATTCCCTGGGCTCAGCCTTCTCAGCAGAGGCTGGAGTCAGGGACTATCCCCAACTCTGTCCTCTCGGCACCTACGCCGGACCCCCGCATGTGCGCAGGAATCCCTGGACTCAGGGCTAGGACGCTGGAAGCCTGGACTGGGGGCAGCTGTGACTAGACGTCAAGCCCCCTCACTTGTCTGGGTCTCAGTCTCCCCACCTGTAATGGGAAGTCACAGACCTAGAAGGTTCCAGGTTGCTCTCTTGTTTCCCAGCCTGTTCCTCCAGGGGGCTGCAGGGAGGACAGGAACCCTGCCACGTGACAATTCGTGAACCACGTGACGTCAGCGGGGAACCGGCTGGGTTCGCCTCTCGCAGCCCCGGCGGGAGTTCTTGGCTTTGTCAGCAGCGCCGGCCCTGCCACCAGGGAGAGTGGAGCCAGGCAGGTTCGCGGGGGAGCGTGAGGGCTCAGGCCGCCACCCGCCTTAGCCCACGTGACAGTCTTGCCGCCGCTCTTCTGTAGCTTTCCACATTAAATCATTAGGACAATAAGATGAAATTAGACAAAAACATTATGGAAACAGAGCTTAAGCTCAGAGATTTCCGTTCACCTTCGCAACACCTCCTCGGAAGGTCTCAGACCGTGTTTCCCGGTACGGGCACCGGTGGTCGTACGGGCGGGGCAGTTAGCTCTTGCACGTCTATGACCTCTATCCACGAAATGCCAGTAAGACCACCAGTCATTGGGATAACCAGAGAGAGAGAGACAGTTCTATACAGTTCCGAATGTCCCTGGGGGACAGAACGTTGCTGGTTGAGAGTTGCTGGTCATTCTAGGGACTATGACCAGACAGCAGTATTCCCAGTACGCTCCCCTTTCATTGGGAAATGGTGGAGGAGTTGAAAGAACTCTGAACCGCCGTCCGCGCCCCCGCCCCCAGCTCCCTCACATCTTAGTAGAGGAAATTGGGGTTATGTGCCTCGTCCGAGGCCACAGTGTGCTGGCTGCTGGAGGCACATGTAATATCAGTTCCCTCTGCCCCCGCACACAGCAGGACCCGTGTCATGGCCCCCGCGGTGCCATATATATGACCAAACATATTTGGGGATGTGGGAAAGAGTTGCGGCCATAATGGATATGACCGGAAAGTTGTCTCTGATGTCCATTGATGGGTGCTGTCCCCAAGGTCCTGAACCTTGGAGTTTTCTAGGATGACCAGCCCCTTAACCGGTTTATCTTGTGTAACAGGACCTAGTTGGTGGACACGGAGCCAAGCCCATGCTGTATTTCATAGGTGAGACACTTTTATCGGTTGCTTTTTAACACACCTACACTTGGGATGTGACATGCCGTTGACGCGATGGGAAAGCATTGCATGGAAGTTTAACTGGTCACCTTTTGTTTCTCGGTGGCAGTCGCCTGTTTTACAAGGAAGGGCAGCTGGTATTTGATGACACATGGTCACTGATGCCCAGGACAGATTGCGGAGGCCATTTCCGTTGTAACTACTCACCGGTGCTGTGGCCTGTGGCCGGTCCTGACTTTTTAATAGCTTGGTCCATTTAGGACCCAGCAGGGCAGCTGTTGGAGACACTCTGAAGAAAGACCCCCCAACAAGAATAATCAGCGGTGCGTTGTCTCTCCAGTCCCTGCAAGGAGCCCCCTTCAATGTCCTTTCCGGCCTCCGGCTTCGGTCTGCCGCTCCGGGGATCTGGCCGTGGTGCTGACTGCGCCCAGCCCCCTGGCGCCCATTCCCAGAGACTTCTGCACCTGACGTCCGAGTCCTGGGACAAACAATTGCCGTGTCTCGTCGTTTACCTGCTGCTCTGAAGGGACCTCACGAAAGCGCTTCCACAAAGTGAGAAAGGAAGTGAGCGGGGCTTGCAGCTGCCTTAGGCTTCAGCGCGGCCAGGGAGACGGAGCGTCTGAGAGTCTCACCTGGTGCAGGAAGGGACATTGCCCCACCTGTGAAGTCCGTTGTCAGCCATGAGAGCTGTGTCAGCCGGAGGCCGACCAGGAGGCAGAAACGACCGTTGGTGTTTAAGATGGAGAGCGTTGAATTCCGAGAACCGGTTACACGGCCGATGAGGCTGTTGGGGTGCGAACGGATCGGGGTGCCGAGACCCGCCACACCTTTGCAAGAGGAAGCTGCAGGCTGACAGGTGATGTCACCTCCGGGGACACCTGGGGGACGCTGAAACTTCAGTGGGCTTTTCAGGTGTGACCTGGAGACCTGGGGAGAAGCAGCCGTGACCACGGGTACCACCCAAGGCGGAGGGAGGTCACGGAAAGGCCTTGGTGTCTCCCTTTCCTTGGACTTCCTTGTAAATACCTCCCATTGGCTGATCCCAGAGAGGTGTGGCCCCCGGGTGACACAGGGGGCGCACAGACAGAATCTGAGTCCCAGGAACAGCACGGAACCTAGGCAACCCAGGACATGGGTGGGGAAGAAAACAGAAGCATCGAGAACAGCAGACGGATAATTTAAAAATCAGCGTTTGTTCGGAAACATTGGGGGCCTTCTTTTGAACTGGGGAGACCGCAGATACCGTGGCCCAGGTTAAACGGGGGCAGAGTGTAGAAGACAGCCCTGAACTAGGCGGGGAGGGACAGGGACAGAGTTCTGGTCCAGTCTCTGCCACCAAGCAGCTATGGCTTCCCGTCGTGCCGGGGACAAACCCAAAGCCTCTGTCCCAGCCCGGGTGCCCCGATGTGGTCTGGCACCTGCCTCTCCCCGGCCCCCGGTGCCCTACGTCTCTCCTCTTCACAGACTGTGGCCGCCCTCACGGCCGGGCACAGCCAGCACGTTCCTGCCCCTCTGAGGGGACACTCTGCCTTGAGCTGTTCGTTTGGCTTCCAGTGTCACCTTCTCAGCAGGGACCACTCTGCCTAAAAGAGTGTCCCGAACCAAAGGTTTCTGCTTGGCAGTCCCCGGGCGTCAAATCTCTCTGCTTATCACTTTTCACCATGGACGTTCTAGAAAAATCTGGTTGGTTCTTACCTGGTAAGTTTTCCCCCAAGAAAGGTCAGTTCGACCAGCGTCTTGTTGGCTCTCTCAGTGTGGTTCCCAACCTGGAGACACCAGCGCTCCCTGGGACACTGTCAGGGAGGCGAAACCCCAGGCCTGTCCCGGACCCACCGCATCAGAAGCACTGGGAGGGGGCGGGCCCTCTGCCTCCTCACCCCGGTCCCCGGCGTGACTCTGAGACGCGGTTCATTTGAGAACCACAGCTCCAGACGCCCCGCGATCACAATGACAGTCGTCTTAGGTTCCGGGTAACAACGTTTATAGGAGGCATAATAAAAATGTTTAAAATTGCTCACATTTTAGCAGTGTTTTACACTTTTTTTTTTTCCAAAGTGCTTTTGCCTTCCCCTACTGTTGAGTGCCAACGGTCCTACCAGGGTAGCTTGGCAGTTCTTTCTACCCCTGACTTTACAAACTGGGGAGACAGAGCACAGTGAGGGGAGGCCGTTGGCCTTCGGTCACACAGCTGGTGCGAGTGGAGGAGGTAAGAACAGGGGCTGAGTGTCTGCTCTCAATTTCCCCTGCTTTGTTGAGCCTGTCCGAGGTTTGTGGAACGGCGCAGACCTGGCTGGGCAACGACCTCAGGCGACGAGCGCGGGGCCTGCAGGCGGCTCCGCCCAGGGCACGCGTGATCGGATCAGCCCTGGTCGTCTGCCCAGGCCATGTGTCTGTGACAAAGTCCCCAGTGAACTTGCCCAGGGAGCAGTCTCTCCTGCAGGGAGCACATGTAGCGTGTTTACCAGCTCCCCGCCACTCCGAGTCCCCTACAGAACAGTTTGTTGGGCTCTCTTTTCAATTTGGCAAAACAGTGAACTCCTGGGCTTCCAACCCTGCCTAGAAACGATTTTATTTTCTCAAATAATTTTACCCCCCCGAACGCGTAATGAAGGCAAGATCGGACCATTCCAAGGAGACTTGGTGTTTGATCCGTTGGGTCAGTCCCGGGAGCAAACACACTCAGACCTTAGTAAGAGGAACCGGAGACCGTGCCGTGTGTGTCACACCCCGCGCCCAGTGACCCCCTGGGAGGCTAGGACAGGCTTTTCTGAGACGGAGTGCCGAGCTCCCACCCTCGGACCCGGCTTGCTATGTGTGTCCCAGGCTCCCACGTGGTGGCAGGCCAGGTCGGAACGGCGCAAGTCACGGGTTTTCTGGCGCATTGATCTGTGCTCGATTTGAATGCAGTGATGTTGGTGCACACAGATTTTCTGACCTCCCAAAGATGGGCGTTTCTAGTGTATGACACGTCTGTGCCCAGGGACAGTCAGCATTTGCAGTGTCACCAGTTTGAGTCGCATGTGGCCGTGTTGTCATTAAAAAGAGGAAGGAGAAAGTGGTAGAAAAACTCAAAGAGGAATAGGTGCTGAGTGCGTGTGTGTGTGAGTGCGTGCGCACGTGTGAACGTGTGTGTGCATGCATATGCCGGTGTGCTCGCGGGCGCAGGCTAGCGCACAACCCATTCGCACATGCAAAGGCCCCACTCTGGTGCAAATCCACAGCAGCGCCACCATCCCCACCAATACCACCCTGTCCCCTGCAGGCCTTCCGAGCACAAGCTCCGCATCTGAGCAGCAGCCAAGCTGGGGACGGAGCAGTGCCCCAGCGGTGGCGGGCGGCCAGCACTCCCGCATGGAGCCCAGGCCCCTGGGACCTGCCTGGATGGCCGAGCTGGCATGCTCTGGCCCTGACCCACCAACCCCTCCCCAGCCTGGCACGGAGATCCCTGCGCAGCGGTCATGGCCGAACAAAAGTGTCTTTCTTTGGACGCGACCTCGAAAGGCCTGGCTCAGAAGTGCTCCGTGGTCTCTGTGAGCCCTGGGCGTGGGGACCTTCCTGAGCGGGGCTGGCAGCGCCAGGGCATGCTTGGGGAGGGGGACAAGTGGGGGGCGAGATTTAACGTAGGCTCTGTCCCTTTGGGTCTGAAAGAACAGCTCTTCTAGTAGGCGCTCAGGGCTCACGACCTGTCCCCGGAAGCCTTCCCTGTGAGCCCTTCTGTCCTCACCCTTTAATAATGGTGACACCGCCCCCCGTTGGGCAGCTCCTGACATTCTACATCTTCACAACAACCCCATGGGCAGGTCAGGTGGGCAGGGGGTGGGGGGAAGACAGAGCTCCCAGCTGGGTTCCCTGGGGAAAGAGGCCACCCCCTCCCCAGGCCTCAGTTTACTCATCTGTGAAAAGAACCTAGTTACCCATTTCCTGCCTCATCACGTCGTCATGGAAACAGTGCATCTATGAAATGTTTAGTATCAGGTGGGCATGGGAATACTTACATCATCTTGTCGATGACCAAACCGCTTCCCCCTTTCTACCTGTAAGTGGGGTCCCTCCTTTGTGTCACTCATTTTTAAATCGAGTGACACCTGCCCTCTGTCACCCTCCGCAGTGCCCTCCCCGGTCCTCTCATAGCTGGGACTCTGTGAGAGCAGAGGTGGATGTGTCACCGTCTCTCTGTCCCAGGTTGTCCTTGTGCTGTGACTGACCCGTGGTCCCCCCATCCTGGCTTGTGACAAAGTGAATGGGTCCCAGTCACATCAGAGGGACCTGGTTTGGGTCTGAGGGGTGACCCCCTTTGAAGAACTGTGCATAAGGTTGTTTCAAAACTACGAGACTTGGCTCTTCTGGGGACCCTCACTCACCGCCCGCTGGGTTGGAAACGCGGCTTGGCCTCGGGGCTGGATGTGGGACAGTGGACCCCGTGCCGCGGTGCAGGGCGCGGACTGGAGCCACTTCCTCCGCACCACTGCTCCACGAGCCCCGGCCCCTTCCTCTCCTCCCCCAGGCCTGAAGGGTGTTTATGGCTTCTCACCAGGAAGCACCGGAGGCCTGCCCCTGCCCCAGCGCGAGGGCCACCGGGCCCTCCCTGGCCCGTGCCTCCCGGGGCAAGCTCGGATCGCCCTGGCCCTGTTCACGGGCCGCCGGGGTTCCCCCAGCCACCTGACATGAATCTTCCAGGCCCCACAGGCAGCTCAGCCCATCTCGGCCATAAACCACGACTGGGCCTTTCATCTGTGGTTGTTTATGTCATGAACGGGTGGGAGGCCCGGGCTGGGGAAGCAACAGCCCTGAACCGATACACACTTTTTTTTTTTTTTAACACAGGGGAAAGAAAGACCCTGAGGGCCGTTGTTTCCAAGTTTGTGCCAAGCAAATTCATTTCCCTCCGCTCGGCCGCACTGAGATGGCACCTCTGCTCTTCCCCACGGGGAGTCGGACGGAGGCTGTGTTTGTGTCCAAATGGCCTCTGGGGACGCCGACGTTTGTAGTGGGACATGCGAGGGTTGCTTTCATCTCTGCTGATGGTGTCAACTTAAATTATGAGGGATCACTGGGCTGTGTCAGGGTGGGGGGTGCCCCCGGCTCCCGAGGGGGGCCACCCCTTTCCACACCGGTCCGTGCAGTTTGAAGCCTCGAAGGCTGTTGCTTCGTCTTCTCGCCAGTCCTCCTGCTGGTTCCCGGGGCATCTCCTGGGAACCCTTCGACCTTTCCTTGTGGGGGGGGGGGATTGGTTTGTGTATATTTTAGACACTGCCCATTTTCCTGGAGAAGTGGGCATCAGAGTCAGACTGAGAGAGAAGGGATGTCCCAGGCAGCCTGGAAATTCCCGGCACAGCCGGAGGGGCACTGCTATGCCCATGACGTGTCCAGCACAGCGGACAGGCACCAGGCGGTAGTGTCTGGTGGCCTGCCTTCCCCTCTGCTGCTGGGCCGTGCCATCGGCCCCCCACCGTTAGCCTCTGGCTCACTCAGATGGGCCAGGACACCCGACATTCACAGTGGGGGCTCCAGTGTGGGAGGCATTTTCTGTTCGATGTGTTACTGGCTGAGGGAGTGAACGCCAAACCCTCTAACCGCTGACCCCTGTGTCTACGCACTGCCTGCACCGCCAGCTCCTGGGAGGACGGGCCGGGGGCCAGGAGTAGTCCGGAGTAGCGCCTCTCCTCCCACCCTGAGAACAAATGTCGTCACCTCTCCTTACGGCAGGTGAGAGGATGCTAGAGCAGCCACCTGTGGTCGCTCCGCACCCTCCAAAATGCAGGCCAAGCCTCGGACGGGCCCCCCCAACCCCAGTTCCATCTTGGGGAGTGAGCATGTCTGCCAGGCAGCTGAGGGCAGGGGACACCAGTGGCTTGGCCATCCTGCCTCTGGGCTCTGAGCAGACTCGGCCGTGACATCTCCCTTCTGGAAGCATCCCGGACCTTCAGTCCCTCTCTTTCTCTTCCGTCTCACAAGCGCTGCCCAAACACTCACATCCTGCAAAAGCAGCCCCCAGCGTCGGCCAGGGCCACGTCTGCAACGAGAGAGAAAGCTCTGAACGCAGACGCACGGAAACGTCTGTGTCTGGGCAAGAGCTGTGCTTCTCTGCGGAAGTTACAACGTTGCTTACGATGGCGGGGAGGTTCGCTGAGCAGCTCCCGCTTTCAGACAGTGCTAAGCCCTTCCCACGCGTTGGCTTGTTTAATTCCAGCAACACTGTTACTTCCCCCCTTGGAAACGCTGGGTCCGGAGCATTCACTCAAAATTGCACATGATCACGGGCGGTTCCCGAAAGCAAAGGTGAGTCTGTGGGACCCCGAAGCCAGGGGGCCGCAGATGCTACGCCACATCGCTTTCCGAATGGCGTTCCCATAGACGGGCCGTCGTCCTGAAGCCTGGCGTTCTCTCAGACTTTACATCCTCCCTGGTCATCAGGGCACGTTTGTATCCGACCACAGGGGGTGAGACTGAGAGAATCAGGCCGACTCCAGAGACGTTTGCAGGTACCGTGTTAGGGACAAAGCTGGAATAAGACGTGAGAATTTTGAATATATACAATTGCATGTAAAACTTATTCTATACTTTGGACCTGTCACTTGTTTGTCCCACACTCAGCCCCTTTCAGTCCCTTCCTTGCCTAGTCCTTGGAGTGGGGGACGTGTCAGTCCCGCTGTCTCAGACATGTCACCGAAGGCATCCTTGGCACGCCAGGAGCATCCTTCTTGACCCTAAGGGGGCCACCAGTGGAGAGCATTGTTGTCCCCACTGAGGATGGGGCTGGGGCATCTCCGGGCAGCGGGGTGTGGGGCCCAGAAAGGGTGCCTCTGTGTGTCAGTGGCTTCCTGTCCTGCTGTTTCTCCTCTCGTGGGCGCTCTTACGTCCCCGCAGCCTTCAGTGCTAATTTTTTCCTTGCCACTCTGGGAAAGTCCTTCCAGAAAGACCCCAAAGCGCTCTCCGGCCGAGGCATGGCCGCAGCCGGCTTGCCGAATGACCCTGGAGGAACAACCCGCCCTGGTCAGCAGGGCCTTCATCTGTTGGGCTTTCCGTCTGTGCCGTGGGGTTCGGGGCGGCAACGCGGAAGGAAAGACGCCCTCCGCGCGGCACCTGTCGGGAGCCTCCTGCGCACCAGGCCGCTCAGCGCCGCTCTGCACCCAGCCCTGCGCCTGTGCGGCCCACTGGGGGGCTGTCACTGTCACCAGTGTGCAGATGAGGAAACCAAGGCCTCAGCACGTGGGTGGCGCACGTGACGTGACTTACATGGGCCGTACTTATAACGGGGGCATGATTTGCATGGAGGCCCGAGTTCGCCTCCGTCACACCGAAAGGGTCACACCCTCAGGGGCTCGCAGGTTAGCGTCCCTCCACACTCAGGCTGTCCGTCCCGTGTTCACAGGGACAAGCAGCCGTGTCCTTGCCGGTTAGACAAGGCGGCCGTACTCGTGCAGAAAGCCGTCCTGGCTGCAGGGATGGAGGGCCCCTTGCGGGGGCACCTGGCAGTGGCTCTGAGGGGCATGACGCCTTGGTTTCTGCTGCTTTCAGGCAAAAGCGACGATGAAGAAAGTCTCTGCAAGTCTGCCCACGGGGCGGGCAAGGGCGCCGCAGAGGACGGCAAGGACCACAAACGCCCCAAGCGCCCCAGGACCATCCTGACAACCCAACAGAGGAGAGCATTCAAAGCCTCGTTTGAGGTGTCGTCCAAGCCGTGCAGAAAGGTACGGGGCGGGGGCGGGTGCAGGGGCGGGGGCCCGAGCCCCTTCTGTGTGGCCACTCGGCTCCTGGTGTGTCCCCAGTCACCTGGAGTCAGGGTGCTGGGAGGCTGCACATGGTGTGCAGGCGGCCTTGAGCCTGGCGGGACACTCCAGGGGCCTGGGCTGTGGCCAGGACTTGAGTAGAACCTCCCTGAGCCTTGGTGCGGTGTCCCCGCTCTGCTGGCCATGTGCTCACATTGTCGTTCCCCGAGAGCAGTGGGGCCAGCAGCCGGTGCCACTTGGGGGGACCACGGTGCTGGGACAGAGGGTCACGCTGCAGTGGCTGTGGCGTGCACTCTTCTTTGGCCCCATTTGTCCTTCTTGGGGAGATGGTCTGGGAACCCCCATGTGACACTTCCTTCATTTCTGCTGCCGAGTGGCATCCCGCCGTCTGCGTGGGCTGCGGCGGGTTTGGTCACCTGCCTGTCGATGGGGGTGGGGGCTGCTATCAATCTGGGGCTATTCCAGGCCAGGATCCTGTGGATTTTCATGAAAAAAAAAATACGGTGGTTTAGTGAGATGGGTTTATTTCCCTTGTATGTCAGGGTTCAGAGGTGACAGCCCTAGACTGCCGGGGTCCCTCTGTTTGTCCATCGCATGGGCCTGGCGGTGGCTTCATTGTCCCCATTGCTTGCAGTTACCGAGGTGGAGGAGGAGGAAGCAAAGAGCAAGCAACCACCTTTTTAAGGGCAAACCCAGGATTCTTTGCATCACTTTCATTCACATGTTTTGGCCAAAATTTGATCCCATGACTGAGCCTCCCGCAAGGGGTTGGGAAGGGAGCGTGCCTCGGTGACCGCACGCCCCGCTGAAGCTTGGGGATTCGATGGCTGATAGGAGGAAGGGGAGGATGGGTACGGGGGACAATCAGCAGTCTCGGCCACACGCAGCCGCATCTGTTTATTAAGTACCCGCCATTTATTGACTGCTTGCCGTGTGAACGCATCTCTTCCTCAGGGTGTCCGCGTCGCCCCATCTCTGCCCAGCCCCGGGGTGTGTGCTCGCGGGGCCCCAGACAACCCCCGTCTCCCTCCCTCCGGGCAGGGCTCACGCGGTGTAACAGGGAACGTGGATATTTGGGGAACACCCACAGTCACCTAGAGCCGGGAGGGACAGATGCAGCAACTGAGGTCACTGAAGCCAACCAGGACAGGGGAGCAGGAGAGGACCCTCCGTGTGTTGCACACCGACCTTCTCCCTGGCTTCTCCCGAAGGGGGTTCACGGGCACACGTGACGTCCAGCTAACGCACAGCAGGTTTTGCGAATGCCTGGAAGCCACGCCAAGGCCCGATCGCCAGAGCGAGAGAGGCCCGCACACCTTTGGAGTTTCCTGTCTGATGGGACAGCCGCCCCTCTGCCTGTTTACCTGGGGGCGGACCCCCTCTCCGCCTGACGGAAGCGACATTCTCACGTTGGGATTTTTCCCGCGCGTGGGACCCAAGAAGCGGCCCGTGGGCTTCCCGTGCTCTGGGGAGAGAGGGCTCTGCCCGGACTCTGAGACACCAACGTTTCCGTTTCTAATGGCCTGTTTTTCTCAAGGTGAGGGAGACGCTGGCTGCAGAGACGGGGCTGAGCGTCCGTGTGGTCCAGGTGTGGTTCCAGAACCAGCGAGCGAAGGTAGAGTCGGCTGCTCCCTTCTGTCCGTGTCTGTGCGGCCGGCCGGGCCCCTGAGACACCGGCAGGAGGACGACGTACTCGCTGACAGGCGTTCTGGCCAGAACCCATTAGACAGGGGGTTCTCCTGACTCAGAAGTTCTGTTACAGATGGTCCCTTCAGGCACAGCGCCCTGTGGCAGGGGAGGCCGGTGTTTTGTTTTGGTGAAATGGCTTTTATTTTCCTAGTGGCCATGACTGTGAACCTGGCTAGCCACGTGCATGAATAAATGTCTTTCTGGGCGTTCTGATAAAAGCAGGTGCTTCAAGTCTCAAAAGTTTAACCCAGATCCCAAAGTTCTTTTAAAATTCCAAAGAGACACCTATGTGTCACACATCTGACTGTCCTACCACAGGCGCCCTGTGGACCCCTTCCCTGCCCCCCCCAGGGCCACGCCTCCCCAGCCCCCAGCGGAGTGGTCACGCCCCTGTATCATCATCTGCCGTCCCCTGTCACAGGCCTTTCCCTCAGACCTCACCACGCATGTGTCCTGGGACCCACCGCTCTAGAGCCCTGATCTGCAGCGGGCGATGAACGAACGGCCCCCGATTTGGTCACGCTTGTGTAAGGGAGTGTGTGTCTAACCGAATCCCCGAGAGCAGGGCCGTCGGCCTACCTTCCACGATCCCGCGGGGAAGAGGATTTCGTGGATCAGGAGGTCCGGGGTGGGTGGGGAGCTATGGCCTGTGGAGCACGGAGCGCATTCAGAGCCCTGAGAAACCTTGCAGTGAAGAATTTGTTCGACCCAGTGTTTCCCACACACTCCAAGTGCCCACTGGCATCCCATGGCTCCCTGGCATCCCACGGAAGCCAGTCTAGAAACCATCCGGTTACAAGGCTCCTTCCAGGAAGTGTGTGTGTGCTCACTGGCCTTTGGGAGGCAGGCTCCGCTCCTAGAGGCCTGACTCCCGGAGGGTCCACAGACACACGAGGGCCGACAGGGAGGGGGCTGCGTGGGTGGGGACGGCCTCTGGGCCCTCCCAAAGTCACACCGTGCCAGCGTCCCCGTGCCGGGCTGCAGGCCCCCTCCCGGCACTCGTGCCTCACATAAAACTGTCGCCACGTCAGCAGCAAGTTTTATTTGTGGAGAGGAAATCCCCGCTCCTGCAGAGACGCCGCTGCCGCGCAGACAGCTGCCATTCCGCGGGGGTGGCCAAGGGACGGCACGCGGAACTCCGGGCCCTGCTCCTTAGCGGGGCTCCCTTGCAAGTCACTGCCGGGGACGTGCGCCCCCTCCTCGCACGTGCGCCCTCCCCCGCGGCCCTCCCCCGCGGCGGGCCCTGCCGTCTAACCCTGTGGCCCTCTCCTCACCAGATGAAGAAGCTGGCGCGGCGGCAGCAACAACAAGACCAGCAGGCGGGCCAGAGGCTGGGCTCCGGTGAGTGGGCCCCTCCCGCACCGCGCCGGGCCGGCCTCCCCTGCCACCGCCTCCGCCGCCCAGCCCTTGGGAGGACGCCCCGTCGGATGGGGCGGGGGGACCGAGCCCCGGGGCTGTGACCCGGCCGTGGGCACCCTCTGCAGGCAGGCCTGGAGCTCTCTCCGGGACGTGGCCCTGACCTGGGCCAAAGCCCCTGGCCCTTCCAGGGTGAGAAGGCCCGCCCGAAGTGCCTCGTCCTGCCTGGTCCTCCATCCTCTGGGCAAATCGACCCCCTAGCAGATGCCACTGTGACTTAGCCCTTGCCAAATGACGTAAAGTGGTGGAAATAATGATAGTAAACTAACAGTTCGCTGCGCTCCCTCCTGCTGGCCCGACGCTTCCATCCCCGACCCCCGAGGCGGGCAGAGGAGCTGTTACGGGCTCTGCCCAGCAGACCGAGGTCCCGGACCGGGAGGCACCCGAGCCAGGCCCGAGCCGCGTCTCTCCGATAGGCAGTTCCCCGGGGCCACTTAGTTCACCCAGAGCGAGCCTTCCTTGTTTATAGAGGTGGTGTAGGGATTGGGGAGGGAGAGCGGGGCAGGCGCGGGAGTCTTCCAGGAAGTTAAAAGGAAAAAAGTCAAGAGTAATTATATCAGAACAGTGTCACTGCTGGAGGGTTAGGCCCCCGCCTCAGCCGTCCCTCCGGCAGGTCCCCCGGAAGGTCCGTTCGCCCCTGAAACAGGGACTCTCACGTCACCCACACGTGGGCCGCCTGCCTTTGGGTAGCACAGACTCTGGCCCTTGAGGCCCGGACGGCCTGTGGGCCACACTTGGAAGGCCACGGAATGGGACTTTGGTTCTTCGGCCCCAGAGCACAGCCCCTTGTCCCGCTCGGACCCGGCCCTGGGCTCCGTCCAGGGTTTGTCTCTGTGGCCAGGAGCTCCTGTAGCTTCTCACTGCTCGGCCAGGATAGCGGCCCAGGGAGGGACAGGGAACAGACAGGCGCTGGGGAAGGCGGAGCCACCGTCTGCCAGGAGACCTGAAGCCTCCCAGCTCCGCCCCCCTCCCCACCCGGTGCCGTCTGAGCAGGAACAGCCTCCTCGTCTGCTCCCGCCTCAGGCTGTGTGGGCCCCCCGGCCCCAGCTGGGCTGCGGCCATCAGGCCTGAGCACCCTACGTGCGGGGTAAGGCTCAAAGAGGGTCGCAGACAGCAGCGGGCCTTCAGGATGGCCACGCGGGTGGACTCTGCCTAGACTGACGGGCCCAAGGGGAGGAGAATGCATGGAGACCCCCTGGGAGCTGAAGCTCCCGGGGCCTGGGGCCTGGGGGAGGTCTCAGGGCACCGCCCGGGGAGCCCCGAGCGGGCAGGAGCTGGGAGTGAGGGGAGCGAGGCCAGAGACCCGCCGCGCGGAGCCCGCGTGGCCCCACTGAGCGCTCCCCGTCTCAGACAGCTGTGTAGTGGGGGCAGGCCGTAGTTCCAAAACGCGCATGCACGGCCTCATGGAACCTTCGTATCTGCTCACCGGCTGGCCGGTGTCACGGCCCCATCTGACTTTGGGGCTCCTTGGGGGGTCATGCTGGCGGGGCCCTTAGATTCGTCTACTCCAGTGGCTGTAACCTGAGCACACTCCCAGACACCCGTGTTTTAATGCTATATTATTTCAAGGAAGCTCTCGGGTTCAGCTGCCTTGTCCCTGTCCTCCAAGGTGACCCCTGACGGCCCTTGTGAGGCACAGGCTGGGATCCAGCAATGCCACTCATTTCTATCCCGTCTGTGGATGAGGAAACAGAGGCCCGAGAAGGAAAATAAGACAATGTGGCCATGGCTGCACCTCTCGTGTGGCCACCGCCCTGCACGGTGACCCTCCAGGACAGGGCACTCGTCCCTGCTGGTCGCAGCCCATGCCGTCCCCCGACACTGAGCAGGGCTGAGCTGGGGTGTGGCTTCCAAGGCTGTCAGCAAGGATGAGGGCATTTCTGCTTCACGCTCTCTGGGGTCCCACACTCGGGGAAGCCAGTTGCCCCGTGACGTCCACGTGGCTGGGCAGCAGCCGTCCCCGGGGCCAGCCCACCGCTTTGCAAGGCCAGGCTCCCTGTGTGCCACCTGCCTGCAGCTCACTCTTTGCCTTACGGAGTCACAGCAAAGGCCGGGCTGGGCGGGGACCCCAGGAGTTGGGGACATGGCGCTCAGAAGCCGCTTGATGTCCCTTGGCTGCTGCGGGGGCGCTGGGCTGCATGTGGAGAGTGACCTGCCACTCCTCTGTCCCGCAGCTCAGACAAACGGCGGCAGCAGTGCCGGGCTGGAGGCGATCATGAACCCCTACACAGCCCTGCCCGCCCCTCAGCAGCTGCTGGCCATCGAACCAGGCGTCTACGGCCCGGACCCCTTCCGGCAGGGCCTCACCCCGCCCCAGATGCCTGGAGACCACATGCACCCCTATGGTAAGTGGGTGCCCGCGGCAGGACCCAGGCTGGGGCCCATGGTGTCACCTCATCCCCGTTCCCATCCGATCTGTAAATGAAGAGACAAGACCCAGCGAGTAAAACGGTCTGGTGGCGGCCACGTGGCACTTGGTGATACTCACCTTGGTTTTAATGATACATCCCAAGTTCACCTGCCCGCCCCCATCTCCCAGCCGACCCCGCCAGTCCACTGGGACCTCTGGCAACTCTCTGGTGTGGGACTCTCCTTCCCTCCCAAATGCATCGACTGGTTCCCAGCTGCTCTAGGAAGCTGCAGGGCCACCCGGCCCCTGCCCCGGTCACCCTGGCTCACCGGGGATAGACTGTCTTCTCTCACTCTCCTTTCCGAAGCCACATCTGCCTGAGTTTTAAGTGGGAGGTTGTGCTTCTGCCGCGGGTCTGCCTGTAGTGGCCGAAGCCCCATCTTCCCTCTCTGAGAGGTGCACGGTCAGCACCAGTGAGGCAGGAAGCCCGGCACCAGCTTTCGCAGGAAAGAAAGTGCACACACTCATAAAACGATCTTCTAATGGGACTGTGACGGTCACTACTTAGGTGCTGTCACGTAACTCCTGAAGCATAAGCCAACTTGTGAAGTAAAAAGATCCCCCTCCCCACGCCCGCCCACCTACCAACCCTGGGGTTGCCTTAAACGCTGGTGTGCCGGGGGCTGAGCCCCTCCATCTGCCCAGCAGGCCAGGGCCCGGGCACCCTGGCCAGGAGGGCGCGTCCTGCAGTGGGCAGCTGAAGTTCAACCGCGGGCTGGCCAAGTGCAGGGCTCCTGGCGGCATGTGGAGTGTGCCGTCACCTGCTCCGTGAGACCCGCCACTGAGAACCCCGAGAGCTCAAAATAGCATTTTAGTCAGCAAGCCTTCAGAATGGGAGTGTGAGAGGTGCACCTCAGCTCACAGGTTGGGTCAAACTCTTCTTTTTTGCTTTATTTAAAAAATTCCCTTCGTTGCCCAGGTGAGCCCTGCCTTCCCACACGGGGCCGTCAGCGAAGCCCGGGGGAGACCTGCCCCTCAGCGGGGCCTCACGGACGCCCCGGTGGTGCGTTTCTGTGTGGACGCTTGTTGCCCTCAGGGACACGTCTCCACAGCTGTGGGAAAACAGTGCAGATGGCTTTAAAAAAAAATTTTTTTTTTTTGCAAATTCTTAAATTTTCAGAGTCCCAGGGGCCTTGTTACCTAAGAGTCCCCGTGAGGAAGCCTTTAGTAAAGCGAATCATTAAAGCCACACAACAAGCCTAATTAACAGCAGTTTCCAGCCGTCCCGTTTCCCCGACGTGGAGGAGAAGGGTGCACACCTGCGGCCCCCAGCGGGTGCGCTGTCGGGGGTGCCGGGAAGCCGGGGGTGCGTGCCTCCCCTCCCTCCCGGCTGCAGGATGGGTTCGGGGAAGCCACGCCTGTGGTGCACCTGAGCGTGTTATCATAGGACGGTGCCCGCGTCTGCTTGCTTCCTCAGCCTCCTCCTTTGAGAGCCACATTGACCACCAAGGACCCTGTCTGTCCCGCCGGTCCCGTCCCCATCCCCCTATCTCAATGGCCTGCCATCTACTTGGGCTGTTTTCTCCTGTTCTCAGTTGTTACACTTCAGACACGAGCCCCCGGGGAGCCCAGAGCCCTCTTTGGACAGGAACTGTGTTCCCACCTCCTGGTCCATGTAGCCCCCGCCCCCCGTGCCCCAACACCCACTAGAAGGCTCCACCTGGGGACACGCTCAGGCCACCCTCGCTGGACGCTGCTGAGGCCCCCAGCACTGAGGTGCGTCCCTGCTTCCAGACTCTCACGCCCGTGTTTCCTCTCCATTTCAGGTGCGGAGCCCCTTTTCCACGACCTGGATAGTGACGACACCTCCCTCAGCAACCTGGGTGACTGTTTCCTAGCAACCTCAGAAGCCGGGCCCCTGCAGTCCCGAGTGGGGAACCCCATTGACCACCTGTACTCCATGCAGAATTCTTACTTCACCTCTTGAGTCCTCCCCTAGGGCTCGGTGGCTAGACCCCGACTGGAGCGCCGGAGACGGGAGGGGTCAGCTGGCTTGAGGACGGGGAGGCCCGGGAGAGGCGGGCTGGGGGGGGTGGGGTGCGTCTTGTCGGGGGTGCTGTTGTGCGATGCTCTGGGGTAGGTCGGCATTTCCAAAGACTGGCTACATAATGGATCGCATAGTTTAATGTTTCTAATAAGAGTCTTAGCGTTAGGTACGCAGGTGTGTTTATCACTAAGGACGGGGACGTTTAATGTAGACACTGTCACGCAGACTAGATACCTAGAGACCCCTAACACCTCCCCACCCTTCGGGGGAAGCTCTTCTCCAGAGGTGCGTACGTCTCTTCGTCCGTACAGCCCGTAGACAGACAGACAGATAGATGTGTGTGTGAGTGTGTAACCTTTCTTACTTTATCATCAAAGTCTATTCCTAATTATGACAGACACCAGCTGTACAGCAAAGTAACTTTATTTTCAGTGTGAGCTATATTTAAGGAAATGCTTGATGCACTTAAGTTATAAAATGAGATGATTTACTTTTATAAACTTTATTTTTAGTTGGAAGAGACTTGTCGGCAGGGCAGAGGGGCCACTCCGCCCGGGGTGTCACCAAGGTCGGGGGCCGGCAGTGTGAGCGCTTGCAGGCTGTGGCCCTCGCGGGGGTCAAAGCGCTGGGCCTGGGGGACGGAACAACCCTTGGTTACGCTCCTGGAAAGCGTAAAGCCTCTAGACTCTTCGGCTTTCTTTTAAATCCTGGCACGTGGTTGCTGGCGGCGCCAGGAACGTCTGATCTGCTCCTGACCGTCAGCGTTGGCAAGTGGGGGTGAGGCTGAGAGTATGTACCTACCTCACTGGGGGGCACCGAGGCCTCATCTGCCCCCAGGACACAGGAGCGGGGCTGAGACGGGCACCTGAGGTTCCTTTAAACACAACCAGACTGTCCACAGGCAGAGCCCCCGGGGCTGATTGCACAGCCGGAGGCCTTCTGCCCCCAAGGTCCCCGCCGCAAAGCCGGGGCCACGGACGCGAGGTCGGGACCGCTGTGGCGGGGGCGGGGGGTACCAAGTCCTTCCGGGGAGGAGGCCACGGCTGAGGGGGCGGAGGAGGGGTCGCGGTGTTCCAGACCAGGGCGGCAAGCCACAGCCTGTTTGTGGCCTGCCCTCTAAGAACGGTTTCTACGGTTTCAAAAGGTTGTAAAAATAAAAAATAAAAAGAGACAGAGACTGTGCCTTGGCGTGTGTGTGTGGCCCGGAAGCCGGAGATACGTACCGTCTCTACTTTCCGTAAAGAGTGCGTGGGCCCCTGTCCGGAGGGTCTGTTTCTGGGGGCGGAGACACAAGCTACCGGGGGCGGCCAGGGCACACCTTCTGGCTCCCTTCTCCCCCGGGAGCACAGATGACCCAGCTGCCTCTGTGCCCGGGGAGAGGTGCCCCCCGCACCCCAGGTGGCCCTCAGTTGGGCGGCTTCTGTGTCTAGAGCCTGAGAACCCAGAGGGGGTGATGGGGAGGTCAGGGGTCAGCTGGGGCTCCCCTGAGAGGTATAGGACAGGCCTGGCCTCCCTCCTGGGCACGTCGCCAGCCTTGGACCCAGCGGCTCATCCCCACCGCTCTCTGCCAGGCCAGAGGGCACCGGCGCCCTATGGTAGAGTCTGCGCTGGGTGGCGTTTGTGCTCCAGTGAGTAATTTCCGCAGCCACCAAGAAAGCCCACCCTACCGGGCAAGCGGACATTGGGCAGACGCTGTGGGGCCCGCAAGCCCCCTTGGAAAGGCCCCGTGCAGAACGTAGCAGATGCCGTGTGCAGGGGCCGAGCAGAGATGCCGTCCCACCACTCAGCACGATGAAGTTAAGGACCTCCTACAAACGAGCCATTGCTTACTCAGCAGGGCAGATGGTGGGTGGGAACCAGGGGACACAGGTGTTTTGTCAACAGGGACACGGGGCTCAGACTGGACAGAGAGTGTGTGCGTGAGAGTGAGTATGTGTGTGTGAGTGTGCGTGTCTGTGTGTGCACGAGTATGTGTGCGTGTTTAAGTGTCCACATGCGTCAGTGTGTGAGGTCCCTGCGACCACCCTCTGGATTCGACCGGGCAGGCGTGATATCCTTTGCGATATGGATGAGAAACCTGTAGCTCAGAGAAATTAAGCCCCAGGTCACGGAGGGGGGCTCCTCCTTCATTTGTCCCTGCACTCGGTCTCCTACCCGCCCCCCGCCCCCAGCTTCGAAGCGGCTGGTGTGTAGACACCGAAAGCACGCGCACGCCCGGGCACTGCCGTGAGAGGCACAGAGGAGTCACACTTCCTGCCTGCGAGGAGCTTACGAGCTAGACGAAGGTAAAGATGTGCACCTGAACTTGACCTACGTGCCAGGCATCCGATTGCTGGCATAGACACCGCGTGCCCTCGGTGTCAGGAGAGAGAGCGGGCGGCCGGAAGAGGGCAGGAGAGGCTGCACCAAGGCGGGGGGTGCGAGCTGAGCCTCCCGGGCTGGGCACAGAGGAGGGAGGACAATCCCAACCAGAGGACCAGGGTGGACAGAGTGCAGAGAAGGGGGTGCCGGGCACAGGCAAGTGCCTAGAGACCCTTCGGGCGGGAGCAGAGCGTTACCTGACGGTGGAGCTTGAAGCATTGGATGAGGGTGATGATGGTGATGGTGTTAGTGGCAGGAGTGTGTCCCCAGGGATTAGCTGCTAGTCGTTCCCCTTAATCTCTTCTCTTTTTAAAACAGCGCCCTCCATTTTTGGCTAGCGGGAGGGCACTTGGAATAAGGCCCACATTCCAGGGCAGCTACGTGTGCCCATTGGACCAGCCCTGCCCAGCGAGAGAGCGCAAGTGCCTACGGCATGTCGAAGCTGCCCGCCCCCTTCCTGCGCCCCCGGGTCACTTTTTCCTTCCTGGCTGGAATGTAGACACCTACGGTGGCTGGAGCTGGGCCACTCTCTCAGGTCACGGGGTGAACTTGTGAAGGGAGGCCCCACGTGGAGAAACGAGGTAGAAGGAGCCCGAGTCCCCAAGGATTTCTGGGAGCCGAGCTGCCATGGTAACCCTGAACTATCTATGTCCGAACATAGCATATGAGAGAGAAATAAACGTGTTTTTTAAAGTTACTGTTGTTCCGTGTTTCGTTGACTCCCAGTCAAATCGCCCCTGGGGTTACAAAGCCAAACCCGGTTGGGAAGAAATCTAAGCTGTGTTTTCCCCTCGTGCTGCGAAGATACGGAGCGGGAGGCCCAGGCGGTTATGTTGCTTGGTAGCGGGAGCTGACAAGGGCGAGACCAGCGGCGCGGCGGCGGGGAGGGTCACTGGGTCACTTTGGAATATTCAGGCGGTCTGAGGCTGCAGGCGCTAGAACTGGGTCCTCTCATCCCTCAGAGAAAGGGGGTCAGGGTGGCTTAATTGTCCATCTCCTCTCAACAGACTTCTCTGAACGTCCCCAGATGTACTTGGGCACCCACGGCCCACGGAGAGCCAGGCACCAGTGCCCTGAAGGGGGACGATCTGCCATCTCTGCCCCGTTCCCTACGTATGCTGTCCTGGGCCGCCAGGGCAACTTCATCCCGTTGTTCATCGCTATACGCACACGCACGTTCTTGACACATGGCATGTGTGTCCATACTCTGTGTACATGCATAGACACACGCAGGGATTCAGATGAGGTTCGGCCAGAAGCCCCATGCGTCTGGCTGGCCAGGTATTTTCTCCTAATTCTAGGCCCAAGGCGTCATTTGGACAACGTTGACAATGGTCACCTGTGTGTCGGTGACTCAGGGGAGATGGGAGTTAGACTCAAATGCCCATCTCATCTAAGACAGGAAGAAAACCTTTTCCGACCGTCTGCCGTTTTGGGGCAGAGAAAGCAGAAATGGGGGTGGGAATGGCACCTGAGGGAAGTTCGCTCCTGTTCTGAAGTAGGAGACAGGATATAAATATTCCCAAAGTCTCAGGCCAACGCCCTTCTGCCTCAGATGGGGGGCAGGGGGGACCAATGTCATGGGATTAGGAGAGGAGTAGGACCTTCGGGGGGCCAAGCGGATTTATCGGGGATCCCATGTCATGCCTGCAACGGGCTGTTGATGGATGTCGGACAGCACACACCACCCCTCTGGCCTCAGGTTTCCGTGAGGGAGCTTCCACGAGAGAATCCCCCTACCCCGGCCTCCCGGCTCACCCCCAACTCGCTTCTCCTGCAGCAGGAGGGCTGGTCTGATGGACGGTTGGCGGGGGACAGGCCTGCGAGACCCGACCTCGGCAGCAGGAGGTCTTTGTCCGGCCATGAGGCAGGTGCCGTTGGGGGACAGTTCCATTCAAGGGGGCACGTTAGGCTTCCTGACTGCGGCTACAAATCCCAGCTTCATCCTTTAATTAGATTTATCAGTAAAGCTGATTTAGGAAAAGCAACAACAACTCCATATGGCTGGTTTCTTTGTAATATTTGCCGATTAGGTGCAAACTTGGGAAGCAAAGGCAATAATGTTGGTTTTTTGGGGTGTTTTTTTTTTGTTCCCCTAAAACTCCAACATGAAATACCCACAGGCACACCATTAAAAGTTCGGTGACAAATCTAAGTAAATGGTTTGCTCGTTCATCTGCTCAGCATTCCAGAGAAACTCCTCAGGAACTACCTCTGGTCCAGAGGAGTGCGCGTGAGTTTCGGCGTGAAGAGTCCGCTTGGTGAGAAACGCCTCTCTAGTTTTGCAGTGGTGGCCTCGCGTCTGCTTTCCGTCCCCTCCCTGCCCGGCAGGTTTCCCTCTCCAGCCCGTGGCCCGTGGCCACGTTTCCGCCATGGGTCCCGGAAAACGACGAAGCGGCCCGAGGAAGAGGCTTCCTGCTGGGTCCTGCCATCAGCCCGAGGTGCCCTTGCCACAGTCAACACCGTCTCCCCGGGCCCGTTGCCGCCCTGGTCCGCTCACGCGCCACGTGCTTCTCTCGGGTGTCCTCACGGCAGCACCGGGAACCCGTTCAGGCCCTGCTTCTCCCTCTTCCTCGAATCAAGCCAGGAGCCCCGTTCGAACCTGGGGAGAAGCTTATCTTCCTTTTGTTTCTGATCAAGGCCTTTTGTCCAGACCCAGAACCCTTACTCTTGGGCCTTGAATTCCCCCGTGACAAAATACAGGAAGGCTTTAGCGGTGGGTGTTTTCCGGCCACACTACGTTCCGGAAAGGATCGGCCTTTCCCCAGAGAGAATGAGCCCAGCCGGTGAGGAGAGGCTTGTGAACAGAGGGTTAGGATGGGACGGGGGTTCATGGAGGTGCACGCCAAGTTTGCAGCGGCCAAGCGGAGGGGGCGGTGCTGTCCTAGGAGAGGCGACATTGAAGCTGGGTGAGAATGCCAGTAACGCAAGCGGGAAGGACAGGTTGGAAGGAAGAAGCCCTTGGAGTCTGAGCAAACGATCCCAACTGGGGGTGACGGCATAGTGGCTGGAACGTGGAGGGCACGGGGACGGCTGAGCGTGGGGCTGGCACAGGCTGTGAGAGGAGAGTGGGGCCCTCTGGACTGCGAAGGGCCGCACCGGCCGCTGTAACAGAGGGACTAACCCGCGGGGCAGGACTGACTCCGTTCCGCAAGCCCCCCGAGCCTCCCTCGGGGAGGAGCGGGCTCCGGGGTGCGAGGAAGAGAAAGACATAGCTGGCACCCTTACAAAGCCTAAAGGTTAGTGGGGAAAGAAGGCATATCGTTAAATAATACTTTTAGTGTATTTATTTAACACAACACGTGGCAATTTAACAATCTACATAAAAGACACAAATATGCAAAATACAGCCGTCATCACATACACACGCACGTGTGTACCTAAGCAGAGACCCCTGCAAGTCAGGACTCGGACCCCCACACCCTCTACCGTCAGGTGTTGAAATCCCTGGGGTGACGGGGTAAACGTCCCACTTTTCACTGGGACATTGGCCTGTGGAGGAGTGGGTGCGGCGTGGACAGACACGGCTTCGGGTCTTCACCAAGACCGGGGAGGCCGGTGCGGACACAGACGGGCCTTCCTACCCCATGTCCTCCCTCAGACCTCTGTGCCCTCTCAGGAGTGCCCACCTGTTGGGATGAGATGCGCAAGTGCAAGGTCAGTGGCTGCCTGCAATCAGGTGGCCCTCGTTTGGGCCCTCAGGATGCAAAACTGTGGCCTGGTGTAGGGACACGGGGCTGGGGGGAAGGGAGGCTCATTTGGAGAATTCTTCGTTGGCAGAAGTCACAGGACTTGGTCACTGGCCGGACAGGGAAGAAGAGAGGGGGAGTTACAGAGCTTTTAGGTCCGAGGAACCGGGCCCACAGTGGTGTTTTTGAAAACAGGAAACACTGGGTAAAGGCTGCCCCATCCGGCCCTCTGTCCGGGAGGATCCTTCTGACAAATGCAAGCACAGAACGCGGATTGGGGCCTGACCCAGCCCTCGTGGGGCCTCAGGCCTGCGTCTGAGATTCAGCCCGGCCAGACAAGCCGCTCAGGGAGTCTGGGGGAGGGGCGGCTCGGTGCCCGCCGTTCCCGAGGGTCTGCCGAGGACCCCAGCTTGGCAGGGAGCTGCGGCTTGGTGATGGGTTCGCAGAAAAAAATGAAGGTCTCGGGTGCAGGAGGGCGAGGAGAGGGGGAAGGATGGATCGGGGACTGACCTTCCCGCAGGGACGGGGACGTTCCATCAACAACCCCTCTTTGTCCTCAGATCTTGCCTGATGACCTGAGATTTGCTGGCATATCACCTTTCAGGCGGGGAGTTCCCCGTGATGCTATCAGGAGAGGCCGGGCTTGCTCTGAGTGATCGCACGGTAATGACCCCGCTTCGCAAAGGCAGGCGGAGACGTGGCTTGGAGCTACAGGGCGGGGTTCTGGCCGAGAACGCCGTCGGCGCGGGGCAGGGAAGCCACGGGGGCCACGTGCCTGCTGACCTGGCCCCGGAGGGTGGACTGAGGCGGCCATGGCGTGCCATTTTAAATCGCCCATTAGCTGTGGCGAACACATCAGGAACAATGTGTGCCATGAATTTTAAGAATATATTTTATAAACCCACTGTGTCCCAGATTTTATTTCTTAACCTGTCCCACCAGGCTACAAGCCGTGGGGCTGACGGCGTTGGAACTCTGGAGAAGGGGGTCTTAGAATGCGCTTCCCACAGGGAAGGAGGGGCGGGCGGGTGGTTTTGTGGTTCCCATGTGACACGACTGATCGAGTGGCTGCCTCACAGCTGAAACTCACTAGCATGTGGCCGCATGTGCTGGTCAAGGGCTCCCGAGGGTGAGCCCCTGACTCCCGTGCATCACCTGTCTCTTTTCTTCCTTCTACGTCTGTTTACTCCGACGCCCGCCACAGAGAAGATACGGCAGGAACCGGAGAGCGAGGGCTGGGCTGGGTGAGCACAGCACTGGGTGTGGGGGGCTGGTCACAGCCAACGGTGGTCGGACCAGGGTGGAGCAGACCACCAGCCCGCACAAAATATTTCCTACGTTTCACATGCTCAGGTGGCTGTGCATACTTTTGTGACTCACTAGGTAACTGCTTGCTCCTCGGCCTGTGGGTCGCCCGGGGTCAGGGCCACGGGCTGACTGAGGGAGGGCCTGGGCGCCGGGGACCGGAGCCACAGGAGGCAGAGCAGAGGTGATCCTAAAGGTGGCCCGGGTTTTCCTACCAGACAGGGTCTCCAGTTCCAAGCACAGTGCTCGGCATCCACAGACCCTTGGGTGATGTTTGCTAAATTCACGGAACGTCCAGGAGGCCAACACTTTGGCCTTTGCCCCTGTAGAGGTGGAGAAATGGAGATTTCATTCTGTCCTAAAGCCGGCAGGGTGGCCTGGTCAGTCCCTGGAAGAGATGGGTGTCCCTGGGCGGGCTGTCGGTGCGGCCCTCATCCGGTGCGGCCTGAGTGCCATCCACACGCCGGGCGTCCGGCTCTGTGCCGGCGTGGCGATGAAGCTGGCAGGCGCAGCCCTCAGCCAGGAGAGAAGCCGTCACGGATAATCACGGCCACTGCGCGGCACGCGCTGAAGCAGCGCCCCTCCCCACCCCCCGCATGGACCGGCCCACGGGCACGCGGGCTCAGGTCGAGGCGTTCCGGTGCAGAGACAGTGGCCTGGGAAAGTAGCGGAGCCCAGGCCCCTCGGGAGGCAGCCGAGCCGCGTCTTGGAGGCGAGAGGGCGCCGGCCTGGGGACAAGGGAGGGCGGGCTCAGGATCCTGGCACCTGATGGCACGCCTTCCTGTTTGGCTACTTTTATTGATTGCCCCACCCCCGGCCCTGCCCCACCACTGTCCCTGTGACCCTGCGGTGTGGTCAGTGCTGACAGCGCCCCTGACGAGGCTCTGCGTCCCAGCTTCCTGGGACATGTGGCTTCAGCTGTTGCTGACGCCACCCGCCTGGCAGCCTGGGTCCCCTGATCCTAGAAGCCTCTCAGCTGTGTCCCAACACCTGGCTCTTTGGGTCTGAAGGCCACATGCTGACCTGGGACGGGCACTGGCTGGCAGCAGGGGGTGGTGGCAGGGCTGGCGTCTCAGCTGTGTCTCTGTCCAGGGGCTGCTCTCAGGTGGGCTTCCCATGCAGGTGTGGCACGGGGAGAGCCACCCAGTTCTTCTGCTATGGGCTCTGCCTCCTGGGTGGACAGACTGGAGCCACACGGGTGATTATTCATGTCCCTGGGCCCCCCCCATAGCCCACCGCTGGCTGGTGGCTGCTCGATCTCGATCCTCCTGGACTGGGGGAGGGGAAGGGGAAACCCAGTGAGCCCAGGTGAAGGCCTTTCTCCTGAGGCGAGGATGGTTTGGGTTCCAGCCTCCCCGCGGCCCCCAGGGTCCTCTCCATTTCTTGACCTCGGCCTGTTGGTGACCTGGCTCTGCCCCCGAGGGGAGCAGGTGTCTTCGCCCCGTCACCGCCTTCATTTCACGCTCACTCAGCAGCCCAGGTCCTGCCTGCTCCCATGAGGCCGGTGACGCTCATTTTCAACACCTTTTCTGTACCCTTATCTTTGATTGGCAGAAAGACGGTCTGCCATTCAAGGGGTTCGGATAGCAGCCCGCAGGCGGGCGGCGGGGGGCGGGGGGAGCTGCAGCCCTAGAGGCCTCCGGAGGCAAATGATCCAGAAACGTGTTTACAGGGAGGTCTCAGACCTTGGGGCCAAAGCGCAGGGTGACCCACGGGCATTTGCACAAAGCTTAATAGATGACGGCCACTTTCCCAGCCTGACTGCCCTTGACCCTCCGCCTTTGATGGCCCCAGGAGGACGGTTCCCGCACCTCACGGCCTCGCCTGAGGTTGTGAAGCTGGGAGCCCAGGACACCACCTGTGCCTGCTGCTCCTCGCGCCCCCCCGCATGGGCCGGCCCACGGGCACACGGGCTCAGGTCCAGGCAGTTCCGGTGCAGAGACAGAACACAGCCTCTGCCGGAAACCTATTTTCTAGAGGATGTTATTTTTCAAAGCCGAAAACAATTAATTTCCCAAAGGAAGCATGTACTTAGATGGCTGTGATTTAGGCAAAAGCTGACAGGCCCTTCTCTCCATCCTCGGCGGCTCATGCACTGAGTAATCGCTCCGGAGCAGCTCCAGCCAGGAGCTGAGACGAGTGACACGGCAGTCGGTCTGCGTCCGCATTTCCCCCAAGACACCCAGTTGGTTAAAATGCCCAAAGGCTGGTTAGGAGCACTCGTGAGTGGACTTAGGCCAGTTGGGGCATTTTATTTTATTTTAAAAATATATTTTATTTATTTATTTGTATTGGTTTTATTTTTTAATTATATTTTATTATGTTATTACAGTTGTCCTGATTTCCCCCCTTTGCTCCTCTCCACCCAGCACCCCCACTGCCTCAGGCGATCCCCCCACCCTTGTTCACGTCCACGGGTCATGTGTATAAGTTCCTTGGCTACCCCCTTTCCTATACTGTACTTGACATCCCTGTGGCTGTTCCGTAACTGCCTCTTTGTACATCTTAATCCCCTCACCTCTCACCCATTCTCCCACACTCCCTCCCATCTCTTCATCTTTAACCTTTGGCATTTTAATTATGTTGTGTCTTGGTGTGGGCCTCTTTGCATCGGTCTTGTTTTGGGACTCTCTGTGCTTCCTGGACTTGTACGTCTATTTCCTTCACCAAATTAGGGAAGTTTTCTTTCATTATTTTTTCAAATAGGTTTGCCACGTCTTGCTCTTTCTCTTCTTCTGGCACCCCTGTGATGCAGATGTTGGACCTCTCAAAGTTGTCCGACAGGCTGCTTACACTGTCCTGGCTTTTTTGGAGTCTCTTTTCTTCTTGTTCTGATTGGTTGTTTTTTGCTTCCTTATGTTCCAAGTCATTGATTTCAATCTCGGCTTCATCCACTCTACTGTTGTTTCCCTGTAAATTGTTCTTTATCTTAATTAGTGGGTCCTTCATTTCTGACTGGATCTTTTTTATGCTGCTGAGGTCCTCATTAAGTTCTTTGAGCATCCTTTTAACTAGTGTTTTGAACTCTGCATCTGATAGATTGCTTATCTCCTTTTCATTTAGCTCTTTTTCTGGAGTTTTGTTCTGTCCTTTCATGTGGGCCATGTTTCTCCGTCTCCTCGTTTTGGTAGCCTCCCTCTGTGTGTTTCTATGTATTAGGTAGAGCTGTTTTGACTCCATGTCTTAGCAGTGTGGCTAATGTAGTAGGCATCCGGTAGGGTCCAGTGGCACAGCTTCCCCTATCACCCAAGCTGGATACTCAAGGCGCACCCTCCATGTGGGCTGAGTATACCCTTCTTCTGTAGTTGAGCCTTGGCTGCTCTTGGCAGATCAATGGGAAGGGTTTACCCAGGCCAGTCAGCTGTAAGGATTGGCTGTGCCCACTGACCACCAACTTTCACCCTCCATGGAGGATTAGCTGTATAGGGGCAGGGTGGTGGTGCTCCGATATGGTCTGTAGCTGTCCACCGGGTGAGCTGGCCCTGGGGTGTTCCAGGTGGTCCAGGACAAAGTCAGTCCCCCACCTTTTGTTTTTCCTGGGGCCACCCTGCCTGAACTAGAAAGCAATCCGAGGGGGTTGCTACTTGTGCTGGGCTTAGAGATTCCCAGGTGAAGCCAAGCTGTGAATCTAGGCTTCTAGTTCTGGGCCTGGGGCTCACTGAGGCCAGCTGTTGCTTGTTTGAGAGGATTTAGGAAGTTGTGAAGCCTGAGCCAAGACCAGCCATTCATATGGAAAAGCAGCTTGGGTGGGCCCATAAATTCCATGGGGCGGAGTCTCTGGGATCTTGAAGGTAGGTCAGATAGTGTTAGCCAGGTTGTTGGGGTCTCAGATATGGTACCAGTCTGTTGGCTGTTTGGGGAGACGGCCTGGAAAAGGGAAAATGGCCTCTTCTCGGCTATGTGTCAGACACCTCAGCCTCCTTCTGTGTGCCACGGGTGCCTCTCAAGACGCCACCCCACTGCTGGAGCTCAGAGGGAGTGAGTCTGAGTAGGTGAGTCCATGTGTGGGTTCTTTAAGAGGGACTGCTTGGGGCTCCAGAAGTTTCTTCCGCTGACTCAATCCCCACTGGCGTTTGCAGTGAGAAGTTGTGGAGACTTATCTTTTTTTGTTGTGGTTGTGCAAGGAGGCGGGCCGTGTCTGCCTATGCCGCCATCTTGACCGGAAGTCTAGTCAGTATATTTTAAAATGAACTGATCAGTATCAATAAAGCCCCAGGCAGCTGATTGATTGTTTCAACCAATAAGAAATAAAATGAAGTCAAACTGATCCACATGAGCTCAGTGGGGAGTCCGTCACACCTGGGCCCCCAACAGAAGACAGTGTTTATTTTATTTCTCACTTTCATCCAAACAATTAAGCGTCATGTTGCCCCAACTGTAGTAGGGCTCTGGGCTCTTCCTCAGTGTTTGGCCACACTCCTAATTCACCAGCTTTTGCGCAATCTCCCACTTTTCCAGCTGAACGCAGCAGAGCATCAGTGGAGGGCACGGTGGGCTGACTGGGTTAAGAGGGTGAGCTTTGGGGTCAGCCCCAGCTGGGTCTAAATCCCAGTTCCAGCCTCTAGCATCGCTAGGCTGTGTGGCCTTTAGGAAGCTACTTGCTGGCTCTGGGCCTCGGCCTCCTCATCTGTAAAATGGGCGGTAATAGGAGCGCCCACCTCAGAGCTGTTAACCCACGTAAGGCCCTTTGAAAAGCGCGGGGAAGCTGAAAGACCCTCCCAAAAACAGTTAGTAAACATCAAGTATGTACAGCTCAGGAGCAGCAAAGAAAAGAAGTTAACATGAAGTTCAGCAGGAAGCCCACAGGTAGTTTGTGGACTTCCTTAGACTGGCGATGTCGGGTTTCCAGCCACGGGTTGGTGATGTAATTTCCTGGTCTCAACGCTGTTGGTGCCACGGCACCGAACACACATTAGCCGATCAACAGACCCCAAACGTGGTGTTTCTCATGCCCACCAACACAATACAAGCCCAGGTTAACCTAATCAACCCCCTTTGGCCTTTTATCTCCCCCAAACTATGGCGAGGGTGCTGCATTTTGTCCCAAGTTTATGAGTTCGGGCTGGGGTCAGGCAGCTGGGGAAACACCTGCTCCTTCCGGCTCTTCCCCGGGAAAGTTCTCAGGCCCCCCACCCTGGGCGCCTAGTCCCAAGACGGTGGCCAGGTGACAGGCTCTGTTTCCTTATTGATGTCCACAAGACACTATGCGTCAGGTACTCCCTGTCTCACCTTGGGTTCCGGGAAGCAGAACTGGGTCACAGGGTTATCCAGGAGAAGGGGCGTGGAGAGCAGGAGGCAGGCGCAGTGGAGCCCGGGGGACTGAGGTGGGCACCTGGGTAGGTGGCGGTTGCCCGGCCCCTGCAGTCCGAGCAGCTGGGCAGGACACCTCCAGACCTCCCGTGTGGGGAGACAAGGGGAAGCACTTGCCCTCACCTCTTGTCTGCCATTGGTTGTGCAGGTTTGGGCTATAGGTGGGTTGCTAGGGGTTCCCAAGACAGAGTGTCAGCAGAGGTGGGGATGCGGGGGCGGGGTCTGAGACGAGGGCCTACCCAGTCCTATCGGTGGGAAGCCAACCTCAGCAATTAGGCCAAGGACATGTGAGGATGTGCAGAAGTGTCAACAGAGGGCGTCAGACCTGCCTGCCAGTGACGTTATCACCGCGCCCAGCACACAGCCCACCCGGGCAAGAAGGTGGGGGTGTTTTCTGTCCGACCGTCATTCAGACGCTGCCTAGTTAAGGTTCTGAGAGAAGGCATGGGCTCAATGTTGATACATCTGTGTTTTCCCCACCAGTGGACACTCTGTTTAGAAACTAAACCAAACTCAAGGCCACTGTTGCCTCCGTTGGTAGCTCACGGGCCAGTCCTATCACGTAGCTACACGCAGTTCTGTACCAGCTGATTTGAGCTCGGTTTCAAGCTGGGTTTGTATTAGCATCTCCCTTTTTGACGGGCGCTGACCCCCACCTTCTCATTCCAGTATCCTGTGCCCTGGGCCTCTGGGTCCCGCCTGATGGACAAGTGCGAGCGTCCCAGCCCCCACCCCATCTGGTAGGCGGCTGGGATCCACACAGACCCCTCCCTGTTGCCAGCCATCCTCTCACGAAGGGGACGAGGTGCCCAGCACGGCCCCTGCTCCAGGTGCTCTCATGCGCTGCCCTCCCCGCCACTGCTGTCGGTGATGCCCTCCCACACGCTGCTCTAGTTCACCAGCCAGCTGGACTCTCACGTCCGCAGCGCTGTCCCCTACAGCAAGGGTCCTTCCTTTCCTCTGGATTCAGACCCTACTAGGCACGTGTTCAGTCTCCGCGTACAGCACGTCCGAGGAGTCTGGGGTCCAGGTGTGCCGGTGACTGTGACCCCGTGGAAAACATAAAACCTGATCAGTGCTGTTGGTCAGTGTCCACGTGGTCTCCTCCACTGTGGCCACTGCTACGCAGCCCAAGGCTTAGCAGCCACCTAGCAGAAGCGCGTGCATAAAACTGTCTCTTACAAATATATTAAATAGTGTTTCACCAATTCAAGCAACTTTGTGAAAACTTGAGGCTCAGACAATGGTGAAGGGATAGCCCCAGGTTGCTGACGAGGGGCAGGACGGCCACAGGGTGACCAACGTCACGCTTCTCTGTCTGTCATTCACGGTGTCCTGCTGGCTGCACATGTGGACCTGGAATCGCCGCCTCTGCTGTTTTGTCCAGCGAGACGCTCGCGGCATTTTCTTATGCCTGATTTTTCCAATGAGGAGATGGAGGCCCTGAAGGATGGTGGCTCACCCGGGATCCCACAGCACGTTCTTGGGTCCGGAACCTCGAGTCTTCTGACACTCAACCCCCTGTTCTTCTAACTTCACTCTTCCTGGGACATTATTAAATTAATTTCTCTGCCAGATAATAGCGAATGTTTTAAACGATGACCTGGGTCCAAAAGTCTTTTATCGAGTAGGAGCGTGAAACTTGATACAGCAGTTTCCAACCGTTAGGAAGCACATGAGATACTTAAATGGACATATAGATCAAATCTCAGGACGAAGAAAACATGTCAGTACTCAACTAAATTCCTTCCCCGTAATGGAATTTAATTATGATTACACTCAGCTGAAGTTGTATTTTCAGGAATTTGGAAAGAACATATCAGGCATCTAACTTCTTCGGTGAATTTGAAAATAAGAGAACATGTGGTAAACACAGGCAGGAAAAGAGAGACCCCTCCCTCTGCCTCCCTCCCTCTGTCTCTGTCTCTCTCTCACACACACACATGCGCTTACTTTTTAATTTCTGCCCAAGGGCGGCTGGAGGGTCAGTCTGTTTCTGGGAAAGGACCAGGTCCAAGGTGGGTCTGCCCCGGCACGGTCTGGAATGTGTGGGTTCTTGACTTTGTGCAGGAAGATATCACGACACGAGTCCAGGTGATTTTCTGAGTACGTTTATCAAAGCCGGAGGCAGTGGAACAAAGGAAGGGCTTAGGTTAAAAAAGGCAAGGTCACAGCTGCAGGAGTGAGCCTGGGCCAGGCTGTGTGGACTCAGGAAAGCGAGTCACAGTAACGGAAGTGAGCCACACTGGGCTGCGTGGACTCAGGAAACAGGTTACAGGGGCAAAAGCAGGGCCCTTGGAAGCGGGTTCAGGGGGTGAGCCCAGGACGAGCCCCCGCCGCCGGTGCTCTCCCGGCTGCAAGTCTCGTCAGAACCCTTGGAGTTTAGGATACAGAAAGCAAAAATACACGCCTGAGGAAAGGAAGGGTAGGGGGAGGAGCTAGTCCACTCGAGGGAGGGCACTCACTGGGTCCTTTGTCTTGCGGGTTTTTATCTGTTTTTCTAAAGGTGGGAATTTTAGGGGAGGGTCTCAATCAGAATATTGATCAGCTTTCCTGGTGTGTCCTCTGATATGCTGATTCATCAAAATGAGTGTGGCAGGGGACTGGGGTCCTTCTCTGGTCAGTTTCACCTTCGAAGAATGTCACCGGAGAGGGACTGGGACGGAGGCGGGTCTGCCCCAGCCTGGTCCGGAATGAGTAAACCCTTTGCTCCTAAGTGTCCTTGGTTAGGGAAAGTAAGAACTTGCCATTTATTAGCCGGCTGCAAATTGCTCGACCGTCTGTTTAGCTGTCTGACTCAGTTTCCCCATCTACTCGCCACGGAATTTTCCTAGCTTCTTACGAACCTGCCTCAGGACAACATGGTGCAGCGGCGAGAGAGAGCTGAAGCCGGGAGAACTGAACTTGGAATTCCTCTGTGTTTATCTCCAACCGGCCACGAGCATCCAGGCGGGTCGTTCCCTTGGGTCTCCCTGGCTGGTAGCAAAGGTGGTCTCGGGGCCACGACTAGTTAACAAGGGCTGACAAGTGCTTTCCTACGCTTTGTCACAGTGGTCAGCATAGGAGCTGAGCTTAGCCCGCAGGACGGCGGCTCTCAGACTTCGGGCTGGCAAACGTCGGGGTCCCAGGTCATATTCCCAGAGGTCGGGAACCGGCCCGGAGCCTGCCGGTTCAGCATGCGCCTGGACGTTCGGATGCCGCTGGCGGATGCGCTTATTTTGGGAGCATGACGGGGTTTCCACTCAAGTGCATCAGAAAGAGCACCTGCATTTTCAGGATCAGGCTGCCCTGTGGCAGACTCGCGGCAACTGAATCAGAACGCCATCAAGGAGAAAGATTAAAGTCGGGGAACGCGAAATAAGGCCAGGCCGTACATTGTGAGGTGCACGGTCTCCGGTCTGCGCGGCTGTGCAAGGCCCGTGGGTCCCCTGGGTGCTCAGGTCAGGCCCCCAACAGGTCAGGCCCCGTTGGAGGCCCAGGGGTGAGAGAAAGGGTTTACTGTGACCCGACCCCACGGTTTCTTCACAGCTGCCGGCTGGGTCAGTCCGACTCCTCAGCCCCATTTTCCAAAGCAGGACATCTAAGCGCCTTGTCCGAGGTCACGCAGAGCAGGAGAAGCGAGATGAGAAGCCAGGCCTCTGACTTCTAAGCCTTTGTCCTCTTCATCATATCTCTTCCCCACCCCCGCTACGTTAAAGAATGCCTAGGAGCGAGGCAGGCAGAAAATGAAGGGCAAGAAAAAATAAAGACGTACCCCCAATGTAGTGTGTTATGGGGCTCCAAATACTTAACATGGGTGCCACTTGGGGCAGGGGCAGGTCACTTGGGAAAACTGAGACGGAGGGCCCTGGCTGGCATGGCTCAGCGCATGGAGCACCAGCCGGTGAACCAAAGGTTCCCAGTCAGGGCACAGGCCTGGGTTGCGGGCCAGGTCCCCAGTAGGGGGCATGAGAGAGGCAACCACACATGGACGTTTTTCTCCCTCTCTTCCTCCTTTCACCTCTCTCTAAATATAAGTAAATAAAATCTTAGAAAAAAAAAGAAAGAAAGAAAAATCGAGAAGGAGGTGACAGTGACGCCGGGGCTTGCAATCTTCTCCAGAACACCCCCAGCTCCCCTGACTTGGGGAGAAGCTCCTAAGGTCAGGAGTGGGTTGTGTCCAGTGATATAAAGTGTCACTGATGGATACAGTTCAAAGCACAGGCTGCCGGGGGTGTTGGTATTTTAACGGGAGGAAATACTAAGCCCAAGGAATGCATGTCTAATTGTGGAATTTCGGATCACAGCGGACGAGGAGGCGTGAGTCAGGAGGCCCCCCCATTGCACCCCACAGGAAAATCCTGCCCAGCTGCTGCCTGCTGCCCAGGAGAAGGGGCCTAATTCACGCACAGGTTAGACACGTTTCCCGAAGAATCGTCAGTTTGTGGGCTGCATCCCGGGCCTTAGAGCGGCCTCTGAGGGGTGAAAGAAGGCTGACCCTGGGCACGGCCCTCTGACCCAGGACCCGTCTTTTCCGCCCTGGCAGTCCCTGGGCCCCCACCGCAGGCAGCCGGGGCTGGCTGTCCAGGGACCATCACGCCTCTCAGAGCCACCTGCTGCTCCGTGTGGCTGGCCGCTGAGCACCTGGGAGGCCTCTGTTAGCCGGGCAGCTGTTTCTACCTGCACAAGGGCCCTTCACTGAGTCCAACAAACCCTGCAAATCCTTTGAGGCCTGGGGTCAACGACTCTGGCAAACGGTGCCCAGGCTCCCTGAAGAGGGGCCGCGGGGAGGGAGCCTTTTACCCTCTGCCACCCGACAGGAGATGCTTGGCTCTTGAGCTGACCACCTGCTGCAGACCCCCCGGGGCCAGGAAGCGGCTGCAGACGCAGCTCTTTGCGATCCCTCGGGACTCCCTGAGCTATGAACACCTCGTGTGCTCACCCTCACACCTCCGATCGATCTGCTCTGGTCACATGCCCTGTCTACACTCTGGGCCACGGTGGTCCAGGGCCACTGAAGACAGCTGGGCTGAGGAGCTGTTGCCCGAGCTGGGCTTTGACGAAGACGGATGTGTTCTAAGCGGTCGGGAACCAGCGGATTTCAGCCAAGGGGACTTTTCATAGAGTCCTAAGTGAGCAACAGCAGGAAGGGCCCGTAAACCTCCGCAAAGGGGCGGCAGCGCCGTGAGGAGACGGTGGGTCTTCCACTGTGGACGGCGTGAAGGCTGCCGGGGTTTGGGTGGCTCGCAGGTTGGAAGCGACTGCCTGCCATCTTTGTCATGGGAGGTTCCGTCCTGGCTCAAACGGGGAAGGTGACCGAAAGCTCGTCGGAGATGAGACCCGAACCCGAGCCGGCACGGGGCTCCTCTTCCCTGGCCCCACTCCAGGCCCCTTGCCAACGCCGGTTTGCGAAGACACCCCTGCCTGGCACACGGCATACGCTCGGCAATTACTTGTCAGTGTGACCTCATATCTCCGCCACTCAGTTTCCCGCCTTGCAAGTGAGTTTGATAGGGTCGCCGTGTGAGAACTGGCCGCCAGTGCCAACGTGGAGCCCCAGCAGGAGCCCGAGGCTGGCGGGCGATCAGCGATTGTCACCTCCTCCATCCCCAGCTTTCACCGCTCGGTCACACTTGTAGTTGGGCCCCTGATTCGCTCCAGAACGGACAGAGTGGTGGCTAGGAGAGCCCTCCCCATCCCGCCTGCCCCGCCTGGTCACAGACGCCCCAAAGTGGGTCTCACCCCCAACTATGCCCTACACTGGCCTTTCTCTCCTTCCTACGTCCAATTCCACCGCCACCGTCTTTATTTAGCAAATGTTTACAGAGCTCGACGGACCAGGCCCCTCGGTGTTCTCTCACAACTACTGATGAGGCTGCTGTGGGTTAGTGTCTGAGCCCCGGTCATGCACCGGGTGGGCCGAGCTGCTCCCGCCGGGCTGTCATGCCTGTCTCCATTCCACATCAAACTGAGTTCACTGGTGGCTGGGCGCTGGTGACACGTGCCCCTGCCTGCCACCCCCCACCCTGGCCTTGTCATGGGAGGGGTGCCGCCACGGTGAGCCATCGGTTGCACTGGAGGTAAGGGCCTGGGACTCCGGAGACCAAATCCTCTCGTTCTGACACGGCAGCTCTCTCCCCAGGCCGGGCCCTGCCCAGGGACACGGTGTGGTTGGTGTCCTTGAGAGGGTTATGGTGCTCAAAGTTCTGGCTTTTAGTACCTTTCGGTTTATTCGCTGACTTCCTTTTCCGATTTGCGCCGGTATCTGCCCTGGGCACCGCTGAGGCCGTGAGCTGCCTCTGCCTCCGTGGGATGGGCTGTCTGCCAGTGGTCCCGGGGATGCGGGTAGGAGTCGTTTCGGTGCGAAAGCTGCCGGTTTTGGCGTAGCTACCCGTGCCGCTCGGTCTGTGCTTGTCGTCGGTAATGATCCCAGCAGTTCTGCCACGTAGGCTCGATATCTGCATTTGATGCTTGGGGGAAGTGAGGCTCAGAGGGGTCAGGGGACTTGTGCCAAGCCACAGAGCCAGCTCTCGCCTGGGCGCAGATATTCATCCCGGGGTACATCCCAGGGTTCCAAATCTGCAGCCTCTCCCACCAAAGACATCGTGTTCCTGTCTGGTGACCAAATGTTTCCCAGTCTATCCTGCTCGGTCAAGCTGTCAATCAAGGCTTGAGGCCACAGGGTTTGTCTGCGTCACGGGTCATAATGCACTCAGTGTTCCGCCGGCCCCCCGAGCCTGAAGCCAAGCTGAGCCGCGCCAGCCTCCCGCCCAGTGTCGCCTCTGGGGTTGAGCCGCAGCCCTCGGAGCCCGGACGGGGCTTGGTGCTGGAAGTCGGGAGAGAAAACAATGCTCCGGCGACTTCGATGTTAATAAGGACTGAGCCCAGAAATGATTTGTCCCTCACAAAGGCCACTCTGTCCTCCATCGGCAGCATGGGAGTCCTGTTTCAGCCCCGGGCCGGCCACCCTGGCTCGGCCGCTGTCTTACCGCGGGGAGCAGGCCAGGCCCCCGATAACATCACTGTGGCACAGTGGGGCTTTGTGCACCTCGGGGCTCCGGTTACCTGGGACAGGTAAGAGGCGGGCTCTGTGCCGGGGCCTGGAGGAAGGCAGAGACTGAGTAAAAACAAGCAGAAAGGGGAGGGCTCGGGAAACCCCAAAGGAAGCTTTCTTCCTCCCGTGTCCCCGAGGCGTTTCCCGAGGAATCTGCTTCATCACCGCCATCAAACCGGCCAAGAAAGGGACGCGGGCGCGACGGGGTTGGTGCGGGCTGCTGCTCACAGCTGGATGCGGGCCAGCCCGCCGGCCCGACACTTCTCCTCCGTCCCCCGGGCCTCTCTGTGCGATAAGCCACAGGCCAGCTGTCTTCCAAACCAGCCCTGGGCTGCCTGCGGCTTCTTCATCAGGAGCCAGCAGCCGGGAACTCGCCCTCGAGCACGAGTCAGGTGGCTGCCCGGCGTGCCCTGCCGAGGGAGGTGGCCGCGGACGCTCAGCCTGCACCCGCTGCCCCGACACCGAGCTGCATGGGCGGCACCTCCGGGGGGAGCTGGAGTCCGTGCTGAGAATGCGCCCTGGGCTGCAGGCTGCAGTGACATAAAACTTCAGGGGCATCGAGCGTAGGCAATAGGGTTGGTTGCCGTACCCTCAAGTGACAGGCTCTGCCCCCTCTCTCCTCACCACCCTGGTGTCCACACCCACCTGTCCCCGTGATCTTCACGTATGACCCCCTGCCACCCTCTGTGCCCCACCGGGTCACACTCCTCCTCACCCACGTTGCCCACTGCTCCTTCTCCCTGTGATAAGCCAGTGTCCCAAGCCCCGGGGCTCTGAGGTCTAGGAACACAGCAGAAGCCAGTGTGGGACGCAAATTCTAATGGGTGACATCCGTTTTCTGGGACCAGAGTAAATGACCCCAAATTCGGTGGCTTAAAACAAAAATTTGTTCTCTCATGGTTCTGCGGCTCAGGGCCCAAAACCAAGGTGCTGACCAGGGTGAGGTCCTGAAGGCTCTTGCAGAGGGTCCCTCTCTCCCTTCCCCACCTCCGGGGGCACCAGGCACTCCTCGGGCTGTGACCACGTCGCTCTCTGTCCGCCGCGGGGTCACGTGGGCTCCCCGCCTGCGTGTGCTGCTCTTACAAGGGTGAGTGCGCCACCCCCAGCTTCTGGCGTTAGGATGTGGACAGGTGCTAAAAGCACGTCACGTGGTCTGGAGTGTGTCAGCCTGTGTCACGACTGTGTTTGTAAAAATGGAACTTCACCGGAAGGTTTCAAAAGAATGACTTGGGGCGGATGTTGGGGACCATCACTGGCAGCCTTCAGCAGTGTTTTGGGGCAAATTTTATTGCTCGTCTGTTTATTTCCTTCCAACCGCACCCAGGGGCCCACCTTACAAGTTCAGCTCAGGGAGATGGGGCTCAGGTGGCCCCCGAACCAAGAGGAGAGGCACCCGTGGGAAGTGGTCTTTCCTGAGCTGCTTTGGAGGAAGTGTGGTCATCCTTCCAGGACCTGGAAGGGACAGTGGGGCTGTCCCCAGGGCTTCCTGCTCAAGAGATGATTTGCCGGAACACAGCGGACCCGTCTGAACCTGGGTTCCCGGAAAATCCCCCTCTGCAGGTAGGTGGTCACGTCACAGCAGGTCCTGGAAGCGACCGGAAGAAGAGCCTCATGCCCCTAACTCCCCACCACGAAGCTGGCCAGGCCATCGCACTTCCACAGGGCGTCTAAAAATGGCCAACTTCAGGGGACCCCTCGCCTCTCTGGAGAGGTGCACCGAGCAGAAGTTGTAATCTCAGGGAATGTCCTGCCTCCTGCTTTGGGAACTCTGTCCCTTGAGGACAGTGTCCTGCCTGTTCCTTCTCAGTGGCCTCCGTTCATCTCGAGGACAAGGCTCCAGGGCCAGTGGCATCTGGGAAATTGTCTTGACTAAATGAATAAACCTGTGTGGATGACAGTGAGTGCCTACTGTGCGGCTCTGTTACCTAAAGTTCTAGAAAAGGCCAACGGACGTCCAGTGATAGGAAGCGGGGACCGCAAGGTGGGCGGAAGAGGAGGCCACAGGGGTGTCAGGTGTGGCCGTATTGGGTGTTCCCATGTGTGTCAACCCATCAAATTGTTTTCTTTAAATATGTACACTTTACTGCATGCCAGTCGTATCTCAATAAAGCTCTTAAAAAAGAATAAAAACAGATATATAAAAGTCAGCTGTGGAACTG
>PVJD01010997.1:22943-49415 GCA_004026545.1 Mormoops blainvillei | reverse complement strand
TTTGCTTTACCCGGGCAGGGTCGCACTCTGGCTCCCTCTGGGGACCGGGGACCAGGGGCTGGGGCGCAAGAGAGTCAAGGCGCCGTGTGTTCCTCCACGTGCCCCAGCCCGGAAGGCAGTCCTGCCTGACAGCCCCCCAGTCCCTTCCCCCCCCAGACTCGACGCGCCTGCCGGTTCCCGTGCGTCAGCGTCGGGGGAAGCCCATGTGGAGGAGGGCGTGCTCTGCCCCCACACGCCTGCGACGGCGGGCCGTGGGCCTGGCTGCAGTTTGAGCTGCTGAAATGTGAGGGGCGTGGCAGGAAGGATCATGTGTGACCTTAGGGACAGCGGCAAAGAGGGGAAACATTCTCTAGCGAGTGACAGTTCCTGCTGCTGCTCTAGCAAACTTCCGCAAACCTGGGGGCTTAATAACACGGTGCAGTCACCCTGTCGCCTGCGGGTCAGACGCCCAGGAGGGTCTCCCTGGGCTGGTCCCTCCCGGATGTCCTGGGGGAGAGTCTGCTTCCCGGCCTCGCACGCAACCAGCCGGCCACGTGGCACCTTCCAGACTCCCAGACTCTACCTCTCTGCCCCTGTGTGACCCCTGGTGATTGCATTGGGCCCACCCGATAAGCCAGGCCGCTGTCCTTGCCTTCACCGTCGCCTGAGTGGCCCCCTCAGTCCTGTCTGCAGCCTTAAATCCCTCGCCGCGCGCTGTTACGTCATCACAGGTCCCAGGAGCGTGAATGTGGACCTTTCGCAGGACCACTATTCTTCCTAACACACCTAGTATCTCTCAAAGTCATATTTTGGGGATATACTTAGTCACATGTGGAAAAAGTTCATTTTTTTTTTAAGTTAAACTTTCTTTGAATTCTTAGAAAAAAATGGCGCCGTGTAAAGAGGTCCAGGGGTGAGGTGCTTTCCTTTTGAGTTTCTTTCCATCTCCAAGCGGGGCTGAGTTCCCATCACCTTGTCCTCCCCTCGACCTGTGGTTCATGTCTTTGCTGAGTGGGCCTCGGGTTTCAGGGGCAGCTCGAGCCCAAGGACCCGCGTCGCCTAGGGCCCAGCTCACAGGCCCTGAGGGCTGCCGTACCCACCGCCTGTGTGAGCTGCAGGGGCTTTGCTGAGAATACATAGTAAGAAGCAGCTTTACGTTTCCTACTAGTTGGGAACAAGGGAAGCTACTTTTTTTGCCCTGAATTGTTTTTATTATTTACAGTTTTACATTCACACCCTTGGCAAAATAAGAAACCCGCGTTAGGACACTGGCGTGTTCAGACTCTGTAAATGAAGAACAGTGAAACCCGTACAAGACAAAGTCTCAGACACATGTCCTTGGAGAACTCACGTACAACATCAGCGGAGACCTGTTCTTCCGAAGAAGAAGTCTTTTGTGAAAGGCGTGTGTTTGAGCCAGTGAAGCCAGGTACCGCGGCAGGCAGCGGCGGGCTCCCTCCCAGAAGCGCCCCGGGTCGCACTGTCTCCCCGTGGATGAGACAGGTGTCAGCGTCAGGCGGGCTGCACGGGCTGTGCCTTCACAAGGTGCAGTGAACGTCAGCATTCTCTTCACTCTCGGAGCGCTAGAGGGCCGATGAGAGCAGGACGCCGGAGTGCTTCCCGCGGGGCTTTCCATGAAGGACCAGAAGCCCGGCACGTCGCTGTAGGAGGTGGTTTCCACAGCTGCTGGGTTTTTTTGTCCTCATATGTGACAGAAAGATAGGAAAAGCATAAGAAACTCCTCTACAGAGGACCACCTTGCATCTTAATGTTACTCTTTTTCTAAATAACAAGTGCATTTCTAAATAGCGAGTGCTCAGGACTGGAACAGAGTTTGTTTTGATATTTGCTTAAATTAGCCTTTCATTCCACTCTGCAGTGAGCCAGCCTCTTCGCTCCCATGGCGAACACTGCCCTTCCCTGTGCCGGGTCTGCCACCTTTCATTTTTAACAAGAAACTAACTTAAGGGAACCTAATCCTCACGGTGCTTGTGAAGGGAAAACCCACCGTCATGCATCGGGTCCCCGTGAACTTGTGGTCTCTGTACACACGCTGCGTGACCTAACGTGTGGCGTTGTTGGCGGCGCGCTCACCCCGCAACACCTCAGCCTGCTGCGTGCCCGTCCGCTGTCTGCAGTTACCGGAACACAGGGCAGCCAGGGGGGCCACACTGAGGAAGACGGACCACCACCCGCCAGCCGCGCTTCCAGGCCCTTCGCTCAGACGTCCTCCACACCCTGCAGCTCGTAGGTCGAGCGTTTTCTTTAATCGTGAAGTTGCTTTTTTCCCCCAAAGGACCAGATAAAGCTCACATGCGCTGTATGTTAAAGCTTACCAAGGAGGAGAGAAAAGGGGATTCCTTAGCCTGGAGAACAGAAACCAGAGAATGGCGTTTAAATAAAATAAACAATGTTTAAGATCAGGAGACCGTACTCAAAATTCAAGTTTCTAGCTTCTCTTAAACAGCTGGGTCTGAAAACAGAAGTCTTCCTTTCTACCCTCAGCCGAGGGCTGGAGTCGGGAGGTGGTGTTCCCGTCACCAGTGTCAAGGGCTGTCGCTGGCGCTTCACTGTCTCCACGTGCCCACCTGGGGCCGATCAGAGGAGGAAATATCTGCACATGGCCGAGGAGGGGGGCAGACTTTGAGGGATAACTCAGAAGGTGGACGAACAGGATGGGGCGAGGGAGCAGGTTCACCCTCGGCACGCGGGCGGCCTCTGCCTCAGAGCCAGGGAGCCGGGTTGGGTGTGGGGGGGTGGGGGAATTTGAGCCTTTCTGTGTCTGTATCACCTGGGAGCACAGGAAAGGGGAAGAGTGGGAAGTTTGGAATAAAATGTACTGTTTTTTATTTAAGATTTAATTTATTTAATTTTAGAAAGAAGGGAAGGGAAGGAGAGAGGGAGAGAAACAACGATCTGAGAGAAAAACATCAATCTTGCACGCACCCCGACCTGGGACCAAAGTTGCAACCCAAGCATGTGCACTGACCGGGACTCAAACCCACGACCTTTCGGTTTGCGGGACGACTCCCCACCCCCGAGCCACACTGGCCAGGGCAAGATGTAGGCATGTTTACATTGTCACTTAAAGACTTCGAGAAGTGAACTATAGGCAGCTGTCCTGGTGCCATGCTAGAGTCAGACTGGTCACCTCGTGTTTGAGAACATACAGCGCTTTATCAGAGGGGCCACTGGCCATCCTGGACGACTTGTCCCCACGCCTGAGTTGTGACTTTCTTCGTGGCATTTTTCTGGCAAGTAAATTACTGGCCTCCTTTGCCAAATCATTAGATAATGTCTAAGAAGAAAGAGCGTTCTTGCAAAAGGACTTTCAGCCTTATCTCCCTTGGAAAATAAATAGTGATCGTTTCTGAAAAGGAAGCACATGCTATGAATTTGGACCAACTGCGAAAATTACAGCTGCTGCCTCCCGTTTTGCCCCCCTTTCAAGCAATCAGTTTCTAACGGAGGAAGCCTTTCCTGCATTTATCACAGGATGGATACGCTGGGCAATTAAAATAGTCTGACTCCTCGTGGCTGAGATAATGGCAAGCCGGATGCATTTGTCACTGTGCGGTAGAAGGTGACCTCCCCACATTGAGTCAGAGACCCAAATACCGTTGCTTCAAGCTTATGATCACCCCCAGAAATGATTGCTCATCTAAGCGTAACTCCCCAGAAATTCTAAGTGGGTAGAGCTCCTACTAGAAAAATTAGAACAAAATAAAGAGACCGTGGTACGGCCTTGACACTGACCATGGAGGGAGGAAAACAGACGTGTTGCCCTTCCCAAGCAGAAGTGTTGAAATCAAAAGGGATGGAATTTCCTGAGATGCCAGTGGAGCTGGTGATAAAGGTCAAGTAGAATTCGTCACTCAGCTCCGACCCAGAGAAACAGACTTGGCCCGAACTCGCAGCCGCCTTCCCGGAAGAACCGCCTCAGATTCCGACCTTTCCTTTTCGGCCCGGGCCAGCGCCTCGGTTTCCCCTCTGTCTGGACGCAGCCTCCCCCCAACTTTTCCCAGCTGCCTCCGAGAAGGAAGGGCACCGGCTTGGAGTCAGAACCCGTCTTGAAATCTTGCCTCCTTTGTTCATTTGCTCAACGCACACGCGCGAGGGCTGGGCTGGGTGCGTACACTGTGCACGTGCCTAATTCCAGAGCAGAGCCTGGCCTCCTTGTTTATGCCGGAGGCCCCTGGGCACCTCATGTCCGCTCACTCCTTCCTTTGTCCCCATCTCACCCAGATGCCCCCTACCTGACGGCCGTTCCCGGTGGGCCTCGTACCTGCAGGGCTCGCCTCTCCCTCCAGAGCCAGCTCCCCCAAGCCCCATTGTCATGGGAGGGAAGCTGGGGTTGGCTCTCCAGTGGGTCTCAGAGCTCCAGCTAGGCTGGGGGGCCATGTTGGTCCTAGCGTGGGGGTCTCAGAAAAGGCTTTTCTCCAGAAGGGCCCCTTAGGCTGAGACCTGAAGATTAAGTAGGAGGAAGCCGGCAGGGGAGCGGGTAAAGGAACAGAATTCTAGGAAGAGGGAACAGCAAACGCAAAGGCCTCGGATGGAAGGGCACGGGGCGACCAGGGTTCTCCAGAGATCTGCGTGTATAAAAGGGGATTCCCAGGAACCGATGACTTGATGACGGAGGCTGGCACGCTGCCCAGGCTGGAGACCCAGGAGGCTGCAGGGGGAACTCGTCCCCAGTCCAAGGGTCTAAGAACCAGGGGAGCCAGTAGCGTCGAGTCCGAACTGGGGGGCAGAGAAGATGATGAGGTGTCCCAGCTCAGCGGCGTGACCGGGAAACAAGTGGCAGACTCCTTCCGCTGCCTTTTGTCTTCCTCAGGCCTCCGTGGGCGGGACGAGCCGCCCACACTGCGGCCTGTCTCTGTCACTGTCTCTAGGACACGTCTGTGTGTCTGCTCTGCTGGTTCTGTTTCCCCAGAAGCCCCCCCCGCTCACTGAAGTCCTTCCCCGTCCTCGACGTCTAAGACCCTAGCAGGCCAGACAAGGCTTACCGTCCTCTGCCTCCCGTTCTCCTGTCGGAGAAAGTAAGTCAGCAAGTGCCCCCTTTCCCGGGCTTGAGCAGTTAACAAACAAACTGGACGATCACCTCAGACGGACGGCCACGTCGGTCTCTGGGTACCAAGCCAAGGGCACAGGAAGGGCACACGCCCCTGGTGCTCGAATGTCCCCCGCAGCTCGCAGGCACCAGGACACGCGAGCAGGCCCAGGTCTGAGAAGACACGCTGCATAGCCTCTGGGCTCCCCTCAGTTTCCCCTGGGGGAGCTTCCCCTGCTCCGTCTGACCGGGCCAGAGGGGGCCATGGGTTGAACACCAGAAGTAATTTGTAAGGGAAGTTGGTCGGAAAGGACCCTGCAGTGCCAGGCTGACGTGAAGGGGCCCTCGAGGGGACCCTGCTGCTTACTCGGAGCGGATGCCCCGCTGACTTCCTCAGGAGCTTCGAACACTCTGCACATCTTTATTTTGCAATAAAGGTGGAAAAAATGCAACTGTTCTTTAAAAATCAATGATGATATTATTTTTAAAATGAACTTCTCATTTCATTGTTTTAGATTTACAGAAACATTTTGAAAATAGCGCAGAGTTCCCATATACCAGCCACCCGGGGTCCCTTATTAACCCCCTCTGCTGCTAGTTTGGATACATTTGTTACAATTCATGAAGCAGTGTTAACACGTTACTATTAACTGACATCTCTCTTCACTCAGATTTCCTTAGTTTGTACCTGACGTCCTTTGCTGGTCCCTGGTCTCACCCGACACTGAGTTATCATGCCTCCTCGGCTCCCCTGCGCGGGGAGGGTTTCCGCCCATCCCTTGTTCGGACGGCCCTGGCAGTGGAGGGGGCGCTGGGTGGGGTTCTGTAGGGTGACACCTCTCCACTGGGGCTTGTGAGGTGTTTTTCTCACGGGAACACGAGAACATTAATGGAGCTAGGGGTTTGAGGACCCCAGATGTGAAGTGTCCTCTTATCACATCCTGTCAGGGGACGTGCCGCCCACATGACTGATCACTGTGACATTGACCTTGGTCACTTGGCTGAGACACGTTGGTCAAGCAGCTTTCATTGAACCTACTGTCTTAGCAGAGAGACTTGGATGAAGCAGGAAAGGTATGGATTCTTTGGTGACTGGAGTCTGATCCGATCTTTTAAAAAAATCATTTGTGTATATGTATTTTATAAAGTAATTTCTATTTTTAAAAATATTTTATTTATTTTAGAGAAAGGGGAAGGGAGGGAGGAGAGAGAGAGAGAGAAACATTAATGCAGGAGAGATACATTGACCAGTTGCCTGTCACACCCCTACTGGGGAACTGACCTGCAACCCAAGCATGTGCCCTGCCTGGGAACTGAACCAGCAACCTTTCAGCTCGCAGGCCAGTGCTCAGTCCACTGAGCCGCACCAACCAGGGCTGATCTAATCTCCAATTTTGATGGCTCTCCCTCGAGCTTGCCTTCTTCACGAGTGAAATGGAAATGCAAAGATAATGGAAAACAGGCGGGACTGTTTGAGCTGCAAGCAGGGCTGAGAGGGTTGGTCCATGTGGGGAGTAAAAGTGGCTCTTTTATCAACTTTGCCTCCAGACCTGACGGCAGCTCCCAAACAGGGGCCGCTGGTGCCTGTCGGGGCCGGGTGGGGGCGGGGGAGGGGCGACCCGGGGAGGCCCAGTGGTGGGAGCTGCAGTTAGCAAGTCTCTTGCAGGTTGAGTTCCTGACTGCCTCATGGAGACATGAATAATGGATTTCTGAAATGAATGAAGGGATAAGTAGATACACAGGCAAAGGCTTCCGGATCAAGAACGTTCCAGGCTCTGCACAGGTGCCCGAGTTTAAAATCCAGCGATGAACAGAAGTCTGCCGGCACCAGCCGCCTCTGTGGGGCCCCCCTAGGGACTAACCACTCACAGATTCTGGGTATTTCCAAATAATTGGTTGCTGAACTCAAGAAGTGTCAATCACTTAAAATTTTCTTCAAGGAAAATGACATATTAAAATGTGCAATAGTGGCCAAGAATTTGTGTGTGTTTTTTTTTAAACAGAACATTGCCAGGAAACATCATTCTCTTGTTGATTTTTTTAAAAAAGATTTTATTCTTAGAGAGAGGAGAAGGGAGGGAGAAAGGAAGGGAGAGGAACAGCAGTTGCTTCTTGCATGCCCCTGAGGGGACCAAGCCCACGACCCAAGCATGGGCCCTGACTGGGAATTGAACTGGCGAACCCTTTGCCTTGCGGGGCGACAACCAACCCACTGAGCCACACCAGTCAGGGCATGTTGATATTTTTTAACCATTTAAAACTATTAAGCCATCATCAGCTCTCATTCCGTGCGCGCGTGTGTGTGTGTGATCTGTCCCCCAGCACATGAGCAGGCACTGATCTGTCAGTGGAAGGAAAGGAGGAAGGGAGGGAGGGATGGAGGAAGGAGGGAAGGGAGAGAGGAGTCAGAGGGGTGACAGTTGCTGTAACAGAAGAACTCCTGGGGGGCAGAGAGCCGCCAAGGAGGAGCCCACCTGCTGGGCCTAGAGGGCGTCAGGTTGAAGGACTGACCTGGAGCGGGGTCCCCAGGACAAGAGGGTGCCTACCCCCCAGGCAAGGCCTGGAGGGTTTGTGGTGGCTTGTGTGGGGGACCTGGGCCTCAGTATGGGGGGAGACGGGAGTCCGGTTGGAGAGCTCGAAGGAGGCAAGAGCTCAAAGGGCCTTGTCCCCCAGCCCAGGGAGAGGCTGGTGGGCCCTGGGACGCCTTTGAAGACGAAGTCAGAGGGGGCTCTGGCAGGTGTGGGTGTGCTGGTCAGCCGGTCTTGCTGTGGCCCAGGTGACAGAGGAGGGCATGGACTCAGCTCCCAAGGAGGGCTGGCTAAGGTAGAGGATGAGGAGGCGGGACCAAGAACACTCAGAGCCCTTCGCAGGTCTGGGAGGAGGAGCCCCTGGTGACCCCCGTGTCCGAAGCGGGCGGCTGGCTGAATCCACTAGGTCCAGCAGACCTCCGTGCCGTCCTCTAGACATGTGGCCACCTTAGGGCCTCAGCCCTCTTGGGACTGCATGTGCCCAGGATCCCTCCATGGAGTGACTTCTCTGCTGCAAGGACTGTCCCTGCTCAGGTATCGCTTGGACCCTGGAGTGAGGACCACAGAGGGCCCAGATGCATTGACCTTGGACACACACGATGGATTAGCAGGAAATGAACCGTGTCTCCAGCCCCTGAGCGCTGGGGTCCTTTGTAGCCACAGCCTGACCAGCAGACCCTGGTCGACAAACATATCGGTCGGGGCAGGGACAGAGGGAGTGGGCGAGTGGAAGATGTCGCAGGAACCGAGTGTCAGGCAGAGGGTCGTGGCGCTCGATAGACTGTCTGGACTGGAGAGGCAGGACAGGGGTCAGGAGCCCTGAGGGGCCGGGGGAACCTTGGGAATGAGTGGGGAGCTACGAGGGGTGGGGACTCCGGGGAGGAGCCCAGCCTGGACTGCCGGCAGGGGAGGCCCTGGCCTCTCTCGCAGGCCCGGGGCTGCGTTTGAGGTGGGGGTGGGCGTGTGGCCGTCCTGGGGCCACTGGAATCAAGCACCTTGAACTGAAGCCTGAGACAACAGACATTTCTCTCTCTCAGGGCCCTGGAGGCCAGGCGTCCAGCTCACTCCAAAGGCTCCTGGCCTTTTCTTGGCCTCTGGTGCCGCTGGGACCCTTGGCGTGTCTCGGCTCCCCTCAGCTTCCATCTCCATAGGGCCTTTCTGTCCTACTGCACCAAGGCCCCGCCCTAATCTTAATGAGTTATGGCAGCGAAGATCCTATTTCCAAATAGGGTCATGTTCCCAGGGACCGGGTGTTAGGACTTCAACGAGTTTTGGGGGAGAACAATACAAGCCCTAACAGGTGGTCACCGCGTCACACGTGGTGGGAAGGACTGAGCTTGATCGAGGGACTGGCCTGATGCGGGGTAAGTGGCCTCAGCGAGCACGGGACCAGCAGGGATGGTGGCGAGGAGGGGGAGGCAGAGAACAAAACCTTCTTTCAGGCACCGGGAAGGGAGGGGTCCGGATGGGAGACCCTTGTCCATGGGCTCCAGCCTCATTGGGTGACAATGACTCTTTTACGAAAGAGAGGGTGGATCTGAAAGGGAGACCCTTCCAGTCGGCGGAGGAGACAACGGGCCAGCCCTTCACAATGACCCCTCTGTGCCCTCCTTGCACAGATGGCTCCGGGGGCCCCGCCCGCGAAGGGGTCTGCACCCCTGCCCTCCATGGCCTCCCACCAGGTCTCCCTTTCATGACAAGGGGGAGGAGAGCACAGGGGCCAGCACCCGACTTTTAAAAAGTAATTATTTGAATCAAGTAGTTTAATACTTTAAAAGGACATTGAGCCCTGGCTGGTGTGGCTCAGTGGTTTGAACACCTGCCTGTGAACCAAAGGGTTGCTGGTTCCATTCCCCAGCCCGGGCACATGCCTGGGATGTGGGCCTGGTTCCCAGTAGGGGGCGCGCGAGAGGCAACCACACACCGATGTTTCCCTCCCTCTCTTCCTCCCTTTCCCTCGCTCTAAAAATAAATAAAATCTTAAAAAAAAAATACATTGAGAAGACCAGAAAATTTCCAGACATAGACACTTAGGATCGAATCACGTTCCTTTCAGGATAGAAACGGCCCTGTGCCGTGCTTCTCGCCGGCGACTTCAAGTGGAGTTGCCTTAGCATCATAAACTTAAAATTTTTAGGGAAATAAGTGGTGTTCCTGGTCAGGCAACGACTCTTTAGTAGGAGAGCAGCCTGCGGCCACGAGGCTGGGGCTTCCCCTGGGCAGGGGTGGGGGAGGGGCGAGAAGGGGGCGAGGTCGAGCAGTGGGAACCTCGGGTTATGAAATAAAGCCCCGGGCCGTGGCGCGCAGCACAGGGAAGAGCGTGGGTAACACCGCAATGAAGATGCGCCATGCCCGCTGGGCCCTGGCCTTGCCGGGACGGTCAGTTCCTAAGGCACATACGGGCCGAATCACCGCGTCGTACACCCGACGCTGACACAACACTGTAGGTCAACTACAGTGAAAAGTAAATTTAAAAAGAAGAACCGCAGAGTCTCGGGCCTGGCCCTCCTCCAGGAACCGTGGTGCCTCGCAGGTTGAGAAGTGCAGGGGGCTGTGAACACAAAACAGCTGGTTCCCTCAGCCCCTCCTCTGAGGCCTGCAAAGGACGCCCCCCAGGCCCCTCACCGCACCGCACCCGGCTCCGCGCCACAGGACTTGCACAGGTGTGGGGAGCTCGATGGCAAAGCTTCCTTTCCGAGTGCTTCCCACGTGGCCCACCGCGGCCTCTCAGCCAGCCGTGCAGCAGGTCCTTGCGCATCTCACCACCCATCGGCGCCCCCGGCCGAGGGCACGGAGCCACGCTTCACGCGCATCCGTCGATGAGCGCTTTTCTGCGTGGGTGCAAACTTTGCAACCATCCCAAGCGGCGTGGGAGTCGCTTGCAGTTGTTGTCGCCGGTCTGCTGCCCCCGTCTCGTGCCTCCACCCGCGCATCGGGCGAACGCGGGTGGCGCTCTCGTGCCCGCAGGGCGCCGCCGGGGTGCACACATGGCGTTGCCTGTCTGGTGGGGCCAGCTGGGCACTCGCTTGCTCCGGGCAGCTGGAGGAGGGAGGGTCTGTTTCTCCTAAGGGAGGTTGGGGGTTTGGAAGATCTGCACCCCTTCTTCTGAGAGGCCATTTCTCTCTGTTGGCAGCTTAGCGGGACTGCTGTGGGCTTCCTCCCCTCTCCTCACTCTCTGCGCGGAGAGCTGGCGCCCTGGCTCACCCTTTTCAAGGGGGCTGTTTTTTCTCCGGTGACCCACCTCTCTTTCCTGTTGTGTCTCCAAGCAAATCCTCCCCGCCTTCTCTCACACCCCAAGGCAGTACTTTTCGGTGTATTAAATTACCTTTAGAGCCGGGGCCTTATTTATTATGGGTCTTAGACACAAGCTTTAAAAAAACGGTAAAATAGACGTAAGATACAAGCAGTTCGAGTGCGTAGTTCCGTGGCGTGCAGTTGAACTCCAGAGCCCTTTTCATCTGGTAAAACGGAGACTCTGCCCCCATTAACACGAACTCCCCATTTTCTCCTCCAACGCCGCTGACCGCCAAACCACGTTCTGTCTCCGAAAGTGACTCCTCTCGGAACCTCAGACAGGTAGAACAACACAGCATTTTGTGTCTGGCTCATTTCAGTCAGTATAATGTCCTCAAAGTTTAGCCGTGGTGTGGCGTGGGTAGGATCCCCTGTGCACGTGTGGGACAGACTGCATTTTGTTTATCCATTTATCTGTCTGGGGACGTTGTGGTGGCTGTGCCTTCAGGACAAAGAAATTTATGACTCATCAAACACCGACTGAATATCTAGTACGCACAAGACCTGCCACTTCTAGGAAAAAAGACTCGTTTTGTGTTTTTCTTTCAGATTGCAAGAGAAGTACAGCATTTAGTGGGACAACCAGTGTTTTTAGTTGTTACTCGAACTGACCAACTGACCCTTAGAACCCTTTGCCGGCGGGCGACCCCGAGGGCAAGGGCCTCGGGCGCTTCTGAAAAAATTCGGCTCCGCATTTTAATCGTCCTCGATAATAAATAAATAAATAAATAGCACCGATAATGGAACAGCCTTTTCAAGCTGTGCGTGTCGCTGATTTCCTTGTGAATTTGAAATTTTGACAGTCCGCAGACCATTTGTCACGCAGGGCTGAGCTTTGCATTTTACAAGCAGCTCCTGATTCAAGAGCACGTGCTCCCTGCTGCTCAGCCTTCCCATCCTTGTTAGGAGAAGCCCCTGGTGCGCGCGGGGGGTGGGTAATCACCGAGCAGACTTTCACCTGTGAACCGTGACCCTGAACGCGTGAACGCTGGTCTCATTTGTACGTGACTGTGTTTTTCGCTAATGGTCATGCTCGGTCTGAGTATCCACTCGCTCAGTCACGCTTGTTCTAATTGGTTCTGAAATCAGTTCTCTTTTGCTTCACAGAAACATCAAGTTGTTATTAAAAAAAACACAACATTTTATTTATTTTTAGAGAGAGAAAAAGGGAGGTAGACAGAGAGGGAGAGAAACATCAATGTGTGGTTGCTTCTCGAGCGCCACCCCCCACTGGGGACCTGGCCCACAATCGAGGCATGTACCCTGACTGGGAATCGAACCGGTGACCCTTATGGTTCACAGGCCGGCGCTCGATCTGCTGAGCCACACCAGCCAGGGCTCAAAGTGTTAGGTTTTGTGCTGACAAAAAAGCAGTGTTCAAATCAGCCATTGCCCCTTGACAAAGTATTTGAAGTTGGGCTTCCATAAAAGTTTTTAAATTTTTATTTATTGATTTGAGAGAGAGGGAGAGAGAGAGAGGGAGAGAGCTGCCCCCCTTATTGATGCATTCGTTGGTTGATTCTTGTATGTGCCCTGACTGGGGATGGACCCCGCATCCTTGGCCTATTGGGATCAACCCTGGCCAGGGCCCCATGAAAGTTTATGTCTGTGTAAAATGTATGTATGTATACACACCTACATGTAAATTGCACACACATCTCTCTATGGGTTTTTAAGGTGCTGACTGAAATCTCCTTGCCGTTGGAATGCGGGGTCCACAGGGCAGGTCGTCTTCGTTTGCGCACGGTGTGTCCTGGGGCCTGGAGTCTCACCCTAGCACACGGATGGATACTCAGTGTTTGTGGGATGAATAAATACACAGGGGCGTGAAGGGGCAGACACAGTTTCCGGGTGACACCCGCACACCTGGGAGGCGCGCCGGCCCGTTCCAGACCCCTCCGCAGTGCAGCTGGTCTCTGCTACGGCTTATGTCGTCACAGCTGCGCGGTTAGGTGGCCCCCCTCTTCCCAAAGGCCAGCCACGCTGCGGTGTGCTCCCGCCTCTGTGCGACCGTGCAGGGAGGTTGATATGGTAAACGATAGAAGTGGAATTGTTACTGACCCACCTTCAGAAGTGCTGTGTGAATATTTCTACTGCAGGAGAGATTTTGTGTGTTCCCTTGGAGTTCTAAACGATAGGATCTGAAGCACTGTCGTCTTTTAAACATTGAATTTTCAGTGGTACCATCATCACTATTAGAATTTTCTGGCAAAAAGGTGCAGTGAGTGAACGTCCGTTTCAGCGCAGTCTGACCCCAAGCTTGGGCCAGTGCCTGGCTGTGCACGGCCCGTGAGCTGAGGGTGAGTTGACTTTTTAAATGTTTTGAAAAACAATCGAAAGACGAATATTTCATGATGTGAAAACGATAGGGAATCCAGATTGCTGAGTGGATAAAGAAAGTTTTATGGGAACACTGCTGCAGGTGTGTACTTAGGTCTTGTTCGTGGCTGCTGCCCAGATCCAGTAGCAAAGCTGAGTGGTTGGGACGGGCTGTATGGCCTGCAGAATTGAAAGTATTCACCGTCTGGCTCCTTACAGACCCCTGCCCTGGACCACTGGGCCCCAGCGATGCTCTCCTGATGTGCTGGGGTGGCCGAGTCTCAGGCTCCACGCAGCAACCTGCAGCAAGACCCCCGTCCCAAAGTGCCCCACCCTTCAATGTTCTCCCCTCCTCCAGAACCACAGCTCTCATTCCCTGCTGCTCCCAAGTTCAGCGGGAAGAGGAAAGCAAAGCCTTTTATTTTTGCATGCAGGTGATGAAATGCATAGGGCAAATGAATGGGGAAAGAAATTCAGACTAAAGTGTGAATGTCTGATAGGCCTGCCTTTGTCTTTTCACCCACATAAGATGAGCTGGTATTTTTTTAAGGAATTTGCTCTCTGAATGCATCATCTTGTAGGGGGGCTTTACCAATTCTCCCTAGTAGACTAGGAATCGATGACCCGGTGCCAACTTTTCATTCATTCTTCATCTAGGAAACATTTCGGGGAACGAAGTGTGTATGCAGTGCAGTTCGCCTACTCGGCAGAAACAAAACTCGGAGGAGTTGCTAGTAAATGCAAATCCAACTTCCCTGGTCTCAAAGTTTGCTGATGTTTCCAAAAACACTCGAGCGAAAGGCTGCTGAGTGCTGCCGTCAGTGATTTGTGTTTGACTCACATGGGAAAACGTGTTACCCGCACAGCTTTAAAATTCCAGGCCGGTTTGGTCATCTTTCCACGCTCCCGGCATTTACAGCGCAAATGAAAGGTTACTCTCTTGCCGGGTCACTAAATTAGCAAGCGGATGAAGTAACACCATTCAAAGGGCCCCTTTAGATGTTACAGTTACCTCAGGCCTGAGAGGAAAGGCTCCTGGGGGGCGGGGGTCACCTGGGGCAACAGGGCACTGTCTCCATCACCGAATCGGTGAGGCATGTCCACGTTTTTCTGCTCCCTTCTCACCTTCCCCAGGCAGCCAGGAAGTATGAGAAGGGAGCATCTGCACAAAACGCCCCACAGCCTCCGCACTCCCTCCAGTGAGTTCCCTTTCCTCTCCCGAAGGGCGAATGGCTCTTTTCAGGTTTTTGAAAGATATCCCTTCTTTTTCATTGCGTGAAAGGGAAGTGAGGGGAAGCATGCGGCTGGTAGAAGTCTCTCTAAGCACTTAGCAAGCTGCCATGGTATTTTAAGAGACAAGCTGATTAGGAATGAGAGCTGGTAAGCGAAGCCTCGGTTATCCTGCCGAGGCGTGTCATCTGTTTACTTTTTTTGCCCCAAGACTTTTTGGAGGTTTAACTGACAGGCAGTGAAATGCTCCGTTCCTCGCTGCATGGGGCCAGGACGGGGACCCAGGTATTCACCTGTGTACCCGCCACTGTGACCAGGATCTGGAAGGCTGGCATAGCCTAGAGCTGCCTCTCCCCCGGGGGTGACCACTCTCAGCGTAGAAGAGAGGCTGCCTGTACTTGAACTTCAAATAAGTGAGTTCACACAGCGTGTATTCTGATATCTAGTTTCTTTCGCTCGCCGCGGTTTATGAGATACAGCTGTACTCTTGTTCTTTTTTTATTTTTTGATTTTATAGAGACGGGAAGGGAGGGAGAAAGAGAGGGAGAAAGAGAGGGAGACCGAACCCGCAACCCAGGCATGTGCCCTGACTGGGAATCGAACCAGCGACCTTGCAGTTTGCGGCCAATGCCCAACCCACTGAGCCATGCCAGCTGGGGCTGTGCTCTTGTTCTTTTTGATTGCTCAGTCGTATTCCACTGTAGGACTATACCAGTTGGTTCATCCATTCTCCTGTCTTATTATTTTTTTTAAAGATCTTATTTTACTTTTAGACAGAAGGGAAGAAGGGAGGGAGAAAGAGAGAGAAACATCAATGTGTGGGTGCCTCTCGCGCGCCCCCTACTGGGGACCTGGCCTGCAACCCAGGCACGTGCCCTGACTGGGAATTGAAACCAGCAACCCCTTAGTTTAGCAGGCCGATGCTCAATCCACTGAGCTACACCAGCCCAGGCCTGTCTTGTTATTTTTAAGGCGATTTTTTTGGTCTGCTCCCGCTGAAGTGTCTCGGGGAATTACGCCCCTGTGTTGCCTAGTGCCTGTCCATTCATGGGGGAGGTGGCAAAAGCGAATGACTGTGGTTGACCGAGGAGGGCCCAGCACATGCTCTTAGAGTTTGTTCCTCATCCTTAAGTAAGCCTCAGAGAAAGTGGCCTCATTGAAAGCCACAGTTCAAAAGCAAATCGACTGGTTTTCTTTAAGAGGGGGCCACTGCGTATAACCCGATTTTCATAATTATTCTCCAAACGTAGAAAATGACATGAACTAGGTGCGTGTAGCAGGCAAAGCAATGGAAGACTGAGTTGGTGCGGACCAGTCATATCTCTGCTGCTTCTTAAATTTTTCTAATTTTTTAAAAAAGATTTTATTTATTTATTTTCAGAGAGACGGGGAGGGAGAAAAAGAGGGAGAGAAACATCAATGCATGGTTGCCTCACGCATGCCCCCAGCTGGGGACCTGGTCCCCAACCCAGGCATGTGCCCTGACCGGGAATGGAACTGGCGACTTTTTACCTTGTGGGGTGATGCCCAACTCACTGGGACACACCAGCCAGGGCAAATTCTTTCATTTTTAATTAAAAGCCAACACTTTCCAAACTTCAAGCAAATATTTGTTTACCGCTCTGCAAAGCAATTTTGAAAGTCATTTTGTTAGATGACAACCCCTGAGAGAATCCGCGAACATTCCCCAGGGACCAGGCCAGGAAGGAGAGGAAGTTTGGGGACTTAGATCATTTGTTACTCCTTCCTCTACCACTGAAGAAAAGACACACTAATCCATTCTCGATTCTCCTCTGCAGCACACAGAGACAAAACAAGTCCTTTACAAATAACACAACATTTAAAAAAAAAAAATCTTCCCAGCTGCATTTAACAAGACATCTTCCTGTTCTCCAGCCCGGGAGGTGCAAGGCGGAGAGAGCTCGTGAAAGCCAAGCATTTGGTTGGAGGGCTCGAAGGTGGGGCCTCACCGGGGGAGGGCGCCATATTGACTTGTCCGAGAAGGCATGGCTTTGCGTGAATTTCTTAGTAATAAATTCCAACTTGCATTTACACTACGATTATGCTTTTTGTACAAATGACGTCTGCAAGATTCCAGGAACCCTACTACCGTGTGAGGCCCAGGTCCGTTCCTCTTTCAACCAAGAATCTCGTTTGTAGCGAATAGTCCCGCTGGAATTAGGTGGGCAGCTGTCAGCGCGTGGGTGTCCACTTGCAGAGAAATTCTTCCTCTGTGTCATGACATTTGTAAAAAGTAGGATTCGGCCCCTCCTGCAGTGCTCAAATGAGCAGTTACCCAATGAACGTTGTAAATTCTGTGCAAAAACTGGGAAGACGAACACACCGATGAGATGTTCAGTTATTTCCGGGGCCTCGCTGCGTGCACAGAGTGGCACCTCGGCTCCCTGGTCCTCGTGGCCCAGAAGCGGGGCTTTTCCATTTTCTTTCCCAGGGCTGCTCTCCTGCCCACTCTCTCCTGGTCACACACTCTCCACGTGGGGTCTGCATGTGTGTGCCGAGGGCAAGGAGGGGCGTCTGTGGGCCACCAGAAACACTATGCGACCCCTTGTTTGTGCGTTTTTCCAGAGCGGACCCCTGCCTTAGCTGACAGTTTCCCTCCAGCATTCAGAGTACAAGTCTGGCCCAGACTCTTCCAGGGCCCCGCTGGGATCTCAATAGCCAAACTCACGACCTTTGCGTCCTCCCCAGCTTGGTGAGAGACCCCCCCAAACTGGGTCATGTGATGCCTCAGAGACCTCTGACCTTTCACTGTCCCAAACCTTGGCATCCGATGATGGTCCAAACGCTGTGGTCCCCGGCCCTGAAGGGCCACTCCTGTCTGTCCCCGCCCCTTGCCACGGCCCCTGTGCTCAGCCTGGGCAGCTCTGGCCTGCCCCTTTCGGCAGCTTCCAAGTCCGTCTCTGGCTGGGGCTGTGCCTCTGTCTGTCCTCTGCAGCAATCCGACATGTCAGGCCTGGGCTCACGCGCTCCAGGGGCACCACGTCCCCTGCTCAGGGTCCCTGTTCTCATTCCCTTCAGCGCCCTCCCCAAGTCCGCACCGGGCAGCTAGCTGTTCCTGACCTGCCCCGTCCCGGCCCCCAGGGACGAGGGCCTTTGCGTCCTCGTCTCCCTTCCCTTCTGCTTGCTGAGTCTTGTCTTCCTTTCCTGAAGGCAGGCAAGAGGTTACTCACCCTTGTCCCCAGTCAGACGTCGCCCACCTCTACCCTCCCTCCCTGCAGCTCCCTTCCCACCTCACAGGGTTCCTGCATGCGGTGTCACTGGGGGCCTCTTTCTTCTGGAGTACAAACTCCCGGAGGGCCAGGCTCTGTCCCCGTGGTCTGGGCACCCACTGGGCCACCACCAGGGTTTGCCGAGGGGACTGAAGGAGCGACGCTAGGCTGTGAGCTGACAACACGCAGGGAGAGGGGATGACCTTACTCACACAGACACAGACTCTCCCGCCCCAGACTGTCAGACCTCCTCCAACAGCCCCCGTCTGTGGGTGACTGACCGCACCTGCCATCCGCGGCCCACTCCTCCACGCCAGGTGGGAGCCCCTCCGGAAACCTGCGTGCCTTCTCCTAGGTCGCGGTGGGCCGGGGAACTAACTGGTCTCTGGCTCAGGCCTCTGCTCCTGCGCCCTTGGTCCCCACATGGACGGTTAACTTCGCACCCAAATGGGATGGCATCAGCGCACATCCTGAAACCCTTCCTCAGCTGCCGGTACTTCCCAGGCCGCCTCGCTTGTCCTCTTCTCTCCTCTCCCCTGCCTGGGCCCCCTACACCAGCCCCCTGGGCCTGAACACCCGCCCCCAAGGCACTGCCAGCTCTGTTTCCTGGGGCTACACATCATCATCTCCCCAGGAAAAAAAATCCCCTGCTCCCCTAGGACGGGGACAGTTCCCCGGGGCTCCTGCAGCCCGGGATCTGGTTCCGGGTGGAAGCTGAGCAGGTGAAATGCCTGTGGGTGTAGGGACTTGATGCACGTGGGCCGCGCCCTGGCCGTGGTGGCTGTCTCGCTGCCCACCCGAGTCCCTGGGTGAGCCCCAGGGGTCTGTCCCACCACAGCCTCAGGAGCTGCACCGCCCCTCCACTGCTCGAGAGTGAGAGCGCAGCGTGGGAAGCGCCCGCGGGCTGGAAGCGGTGACCGCAGAGCTCCCAGGCAGACCTCTAGCAGCGGGCGCTCCAGGGCCGGGGCGGGGCGGCGGCCGGCGCTGGGGCCGCGCCCTCCGGCCACTCCCCGGGGAGAGCGGGCAGTGGCGGGGCAGCGACCAGGAGGCTCCCCCACGCGCTGCGCCCGCCCCGGCCGCTGGTGCCTCCGCGGCCCATGTCCTCCGTGTCGCTGCGCTCCTCTCCTCTGAGGCCCCCGAAGATGAAGAAGGAAGAGTCGTTCCTGGGCAAGCTGGGCGGTACGCTGGCGAGGAAGAAGAAGGCCAAGGAGGGTGAGTGCGCCGGCCGCGGGCCTCCAGCTGCGCCTGCGCCCCGCCAAGACCACGCGTCCCCGCGCTCACCACCCAGTTCCGCCGGGACCACGCGTCCCCGCGCGCGTGCCCCTGAGTCGTGTCCTGCGTGGCGCGCAGCCGCGACCTTTGGGACACGACTTGACCCTTGAGCCTTCCTCCTCTCCGTGACCTTTAAACAACACTTGAACCCGCCACGAGCCCGGCTGCCCCTGCCGCGGTGGCTCGTGGAGCCCCTCCTGGGCTCCTGCGTCATTGAAACGCGGCGCCGGCTCCTGCTGCGGGCAGGACTGGGAGCAAACGTCAGGCGAGCTCGGGTACGCGCGCGCCCAGCTGCACGCCCGGCCGCGCGCCCAGCGCTCCGCCGAGCCCCGCACCCAGCCGTGCGCCCAGCCCTGCCTGAGTCGCCATTTATTTAGCGCCGTTCAAGGGCGGCACCGCCTGCTGGCCGGCGGCGGCCGCCGTTCGGTGCGGTGAACCCCACGAGCGCTCAGTGGACCCTTACGCTGGCCGGGCTCGGGCTGGCTTGCTGGTGTTCTCGAGGCGGGCGCGCCTGCGGCCCCTGCCCGACGGGGGAGGGCGTGTGTGCGGAGCCTGTGGGGATGGGGGTGGTGAAGGCGAGGGGGGAGGGAAGGCGCGCGGAGTGGACAGGCCAGAGGCCGCGGGGTCCTGCAAGCCAGGACCACAGAGCACCTCGCCCTGCCGCCCCCCCACCCCCGGCTTTACTTCGTGGGCCCGTGGAACGAGTTCTAAAACACTACCTACCTCCTCTTACACGTGTTTTTAGAGTTACGAGGGGCGCCCCCCCTGGCGCCTTGTGTGTGTGCTTTAAATACACTGCTGCCCCCAGGGCCTCTTCCAGGGCTGCATTCTTGAATTGCCCTTTGTTCAGGCAGGAGATTCGCCCCCTGGGACTGATTCCGGCCGGGATGGGGGCGGGTGGCGCTGTGAGAAGGCCGGGGGTGGGGGGCGCCGGGCGACAGGCTGGCCTGGGGCGGGGGGCGGGAACAGCAAGCCCCTGGAGTTAGGGGTGGACAGAGGGAGGTCCTTCAGCCCCAGCAGCCCAGGAGCCTGACTCTCTGGCTAGACAGCCTTGCAGGCACCTCCGTCCTGGGCATATCCCCTGGGACGCCTTTAACAAATTAGATGATTCAGTTCCCCGAGGGCAGGGCCTTGGCCCCTTTAGCAGTCAGCTCTGGCCACCGCTCCTCTCAGGCGTTACACTGAAGCGCCCAGTGGCACGTGGGAGTCTCTGTGAAGCCACGCCTGACGTGAGGCTCAAGGCCAGTTACTGACTCTTCGTCATTCCCGCTGCCTCTCCGCCTCTCACACCCGAGGAGACCTCGCTCGCGGTCATTGTCGCCCTCGCGGACCATCGTTTCAATTCCTCTTTGTGCCTGGCAGTAATTACAGAAGAAATGACACTCCCTGTCCCAACGCCTTCAGCGGTGCCTGCTGGGGGCCCCAGGAAGAGGAGACAGAGGAGGCCCCTGCTCCCCCGGAACCGGGAGCCACCTGTGCTAAACAGACCTACTGCACTACGACCAGATTCCGTGAAGAAAAGGCAACCAGCTCTGGCTGGTGTGGCCCAGTGGATGGAGCACCAGCCTGTGAACCTCAAGGTCGCCGGTTCGATTCCTAGTCAGGGCGCATGCCTGGGTTGTGGGCCAGGTCCTTGGCTGGGGGCTGGCAAGAGGCAACCAGCTGATGTGTCTCTTGCACATCAGTGTTTTTCTCCCTGTCTTTCTCCCTACCTTCCCCTCTCTCTGAAAATAAATAAATAAAATCTTAAAAAGAAAAAGAAAAAAAGGTAACCAGACAGCGTGCCCCGGGGAAGGCCTCAACAGGGTTGAGACCAGAAGGAACCAGGAAAGACATCTTTCACAGAATAGCAAGTGAGCGGAATGTTCTGGACTATTACCGCTTTTTGTAGGTGACATTTGTGCTCTTGTAATACGAAGAACGCACGCCTGAAGTCGCGGGCTGCTCCCAGGTCCCAAAGCGAAGTGCCTCTTGTCCCTGCCCGAGTGAGCCAGCGTGCGCCCGGAGAGCTGGGGGCCAGCCTGGTTTCATGGCGCGGCGCCGAGAACCCCGGAGTCACAGCCCCGGAGGAACGGGACCCACACGAGCGCAGCCGAAGGCGCCGCACGCGGGTGCTGCTGCCGTTGCTTTTGTGTGTGCAGCAGCCGGCTCCCCTGCCTCGGTTCTCAGGGTTGGGGGGCCTGGCACCCTTAGGGGTCCGCCACAGAATGCCAAGGCCGCAATCTGTCATTGGCTCCGACACAGCACTTGGGGGCAGGCTGGACTTGGAAGGAAGGGCCTAGTGGCTTCCGTCTGGTCTTCCCGGAAGAGGGGAAGAGGTCCCCCGCGGAGGCAAGGTGTGAAGACTAGATAATGGGGTCCCGAGTGGTTGAGCACTGCCGGTATGCCTGCAGGCCTGTCGTCCTGGCCACTTACCTTCCCTGCCAGTCACGTGGCCATGAACTGCAGCAGGGCCTGGCCCAGACTTTGGACCGCTGGGGATGGCGCTGACCTGCCTACCACAGAATGATCAGGAAGAGGGGGCTTCAGGGTTTGCCGGGCACTGCCAGCTGCACGGTGGGTTTGGTTTCCTTCTCTGTTAGAAAGTTGACGGTGAGTTTAGAAGTGTGGGCAGAGGCGGGGGGCCCTGCCCAGCAGTTACAGAGGCGGGGAGCTCGGAGTATTTGACCTTGCCCAGGCTGGCAGAGCTCATGGGGATGTGCGGGAAGACCACCCTGCCCTCTCCCAGGGGCGATTGTCTCAGGAGAGGTTGAGAAACCGGTGAGGGTCTGTGTATGATTTCACGGGGTGATTAAGGTCCACGTCCTAGGGAGGGACCCAAATTATGCCACGTGGTGGCCCGGTTCAGAAAACTGAACTATGACTCACTGTGGGCTTTGGAAAAAGAGACAAGGAGCGCTTAAAAAAAAAAAGCTCAAAGCTCCCCGTAGAAGGCCCCCGGGGACTTCCAGGAGCTGTGTATTCATAGCTGGGTTGGTTTCACTGGGGCTGGCAGAGCAGGTGCGAGGAGAGTTTCCCCACGCGAGGCCCCTCGTGACCACAGGTGAGAGACTTCCATGGTCCATCTGGCTAGGGGGCCGGGCAAGGGGCACCCCAGTAATGCCCCAGCAGCTGAGTAAAATCCTTGGAGGGATACGGCCAGCTCCGGGGCCAGGGAAGCCCTGGAGGGAAGGGGCCAGATAGAGTCCCCTCTGCGCAGGTGCCAGGAGAGGCCCCACCGGCCCCCAGGCCCCGCTGCTCCGCCCACACGGCAGTGACCAGCACAGGACGGCCCTGAGCCGAAGCCTCAAAGAGCCAAACGGAGGTTCTGTTCCTCTTCTGTGTGAGTGTGTGTGAAGCATTAAGGGAATCCTAGTCCCTGATTGCCTTTTTTTGGTAAATACATATTTTAGAGCATTTTGAGGTTCACGTGACGTGCGGTGTCTTTTCCTGTGCTACGTGCCATCTGTGTATCTTTGGTGCAATGACTGTTCAGATCTTTGGCTTATTTTTTAATTGAGTTGCTTCATTTCTAACTGTTGAATTTTAAGAGTTCCTGGTATATTTTGGATACACCTTCTCTATCAGGAGTCTTCTGCAGACATTTGCCCCCGGCCTGCGGCCTGTGCCCCTGGGTCTCTCCCCGCTGGCCGCCTCCCAGGCATTTGATGCAGAAATCGTTAATAAATGAGCAGGATGTTGATTGAGACTTTCTGAAACGAGATCTGAGGGAATCGCTAGGTGGCCGCGACCTTGAACTGAGGGTTGGAAGTGTTGAGTGCCTTTTGTGGACCTTAAAGGGCCTCCAGGAGAGAACCGTCCGCGTTCTAAACCACCGCCTGTTCCTCCAGCCGGTTCCCTCTGGATCGCCCCTTCTTTGTAGAGTGACGAGCTGCGTAGACCCTATGTCGCCCCACCCACGGGCCCACTGCCACTCTGCCCGTGATAAGTTTAGTAAGTTAGCTCTGCAAGGTAGGAATTTTTATCTGCCTTGCGCGTAAGTTGCCTGAAAGGTAGGACCCTCCCCCTCGTTTTATAGTTGAGGAAACTCAGCCTTACTCAGCTGCCGCATCCTGGTAGTTTAAACCAACTGGGGGGTGATTCTACCCCGGGGGACATTGGCGGTGTTTGGGGACACTTTGGGTGGTCACAACTGGGTGTCGGGGTGCTCCTGGCTTCTAGTGGGGAGAGGCCAGGAAGCTGGGAAGTGCCCTCCAGTGCACAGGCCGTCCACACCCAGCACTGAGTTACCCAGCCCCAAATCAAATGCCGGAGGGTGGAGCTCAGGGGACAAACCCTGACCTTTGCCCAGGCATCTCAATGGCTCTGAGAGCTGGTGGACCGGCCCCCAGTGCCGGGGCAGTGCCTTAGGGCCCTCCACACTGGAGTCTGGAATGACCCTGGTGCCCCGCTGTGAGCCCAGCCCGGCCCGGCCCCCTGGCGTCTGGGCGCTCAGCTCAGTTTCTTGAAGGAGAGAATCCACATGGCCCACCTTGTCCTCTGTCCCAGGACAGCAGAGGGGGTGGTGCCCGAGAGCTCGGAGGGCCTAGGACACAGGTAAAAGCATCTTCACCTGGTGCTCACCTGGGGCTCACCTGGTGGGCTGGGACCTGGTGGTGGGCGGTGGCCCAGCCTGTCCTCGGGAGCCTGGGGGAAGGGGGCAGGCCAGTGTGGTGATGGAGAGCCGCGGAGGGTGGCCGGGGACACGCAGGCTGGACCTGGGGTTCTGGGTTCCGGCTAGAGGTTGTGGGTGGAGGAAGGTTACCCAGCAGGGGAACATGGGACTCCCCACCAGCGGCCCTGGAGAAGATCCCAGCTTGTCCCTTTGGGGGACATACAGGCCGTTTGTAGTGGCTGGGCCGCGGTGTGGCGCGTGGGCTGTGGTCAGCTGTGGTCAGCCGCGGGCGAGCCGGAGCGGTCCGTGGGGACCCTGTCACACGGGAGGTAAAAACAAATTGGATGAGGCACATGTCCTCCAGGACCCTGTCTCTGGCTCCCGGTCACAGAGCTGGAGGACCCGGTGGCGCCGGGGGAGGTGGAGCTGTGCCTATTCAGAACGTTTCGCACAGAGAGCTGTTTGGGAAAGCAGTGACTTTGAAGTGATCTCCACATCCTGTTCTATAGCAGGTGGCAACAGCTTCTCCACCTACCTTTAAAAATAAAAAGGGAATAGCATTCTTCTCTGTGCCAAGATATAAGAGAAGGATCTGTAACGAGTTGGCCTCCTTCGGCCCGGCGAGGTGGGACTCCCAGAATTCTGCACATTCCCAGGCACCCACGGGACGGAGTTGGCCACCCGCAGGCCCTTAGAGAGTCAGGGTTAAGGGCGGTTGGAGTCCTAATGTTTGAGAAGGGAAAGAGTGGCTGGTAGGAAGTGGAAGGGCCATGTAGATGGTGGATTCTAGAATGTTCTATGGGAAAAGAAGCCAGGGTCAGTCCTGTTTGGACCTACCGGGCCCGTGAGGTTCTTTGCAGACCCTGCCACCAAAGAGGAAAACAATTCTGTGCTGTTTTCTCCAAACCGTGCGCCTCTTGTTGGGGTGGCGTGTTCGAGCGGCGCCACCTCTGCCTGCGGGGCGGCTCTGGCCCAGTCAGGTCGTCCGCCACTCTGCCTGGCGTCCCTATTGCATCACACTCCTTAGAGCGCCCGGGTGGAAATCGCTGGAAATCGCTGTCCTGTTTCCTTTCTCTGGCCGAGAGGAAGTGGCTCTCAAAGGGGGAGGACTTGGTGTGGCTTCGTAAAGTTTCCTTTGATTATTCTGATTATAATCTTCGAGTCCACCATGTCTCCTTTTTGTCCCACTGTCCTCCGGGGAGCACGGGGTGGGGGTGGCATTTACAGGAGGGACACGCGTGGGCACGTAGCCTGCGCCACACTGGGCTTTGTTTGGGGGCCAGTGAAAAGCTGGAAACCCGGCCTCCGTGGAGAACGGGAACAACGCTGGGCCTGGAGTGACGGCTCTGCCGTCTTGCCCTCCTGGGCCCGGGTGGCCTCTTTCAGGAATTCTGACTCTCCGTGGTTCCCCTGGCCTCCCGGCTGCACCTGGTCCCCGAGGAGGCGGGTCGCCTTGGCAACCTCACTCATTAGAGGGGCTCTGCTCTGAAATCCTGTCTCCACTCCGTGGAATTAATATTTATCGCACATCCTGGATCGCTCACCCTGGCCCTCCCTGTCCAGTCGTCAGAATAATTAAGGGATGTTTATCAGACGGAAGTGGGTGAGCCCCCGCTGGGAGCGGTCCAAAGGGCCCCGTTTGATGGATGCCTCTCTCGGGGGTGGGCAGAGGGCAGACACCTTCACCTGACTAGTTTCTTGTTTTCAAATACACGGTTCCAATCACATGTGAGACACAATCTGCGAAAGCACGTTTCCCCCGCACTGAAACTTTTCAGGTTTCCGATACAGTTGCTTTCCATCCTAACGAGTGTATTCACTGTTTATGACACGACTGAAAACACCGGTCAGCTCAGGGTGCGTCCCAAACACGCCGGCCCGCCGGTGCTGACCTGCTTCTCTGTGTGCTGACTGCTGCTGGGGTAAGAGAACCGAAACCGGGAACACCGTCGATTCTAGAAGTTTTAGTGGTGTTGGCGTCCTTGCGATCCTTCTTAGTGCTACGTACCCAAACGAGAGACCTGCTTTCTGGTCCTGGCATTGTCTGGCCTTTGGGGCTCATGGCATCTGAGGAGACGCGGGATCGGCGCTGGGCCACAAGTGCGGTCCTTTCGTTTTGGGACCTACTCCGAGAGTCCGGGCCCTGGAGACCTTTGTGGGGCTGTGTGCCACCCTCTGGGTTTGAAGGCTTTGGGGCCTCACCTCCTCCTTTGTGAGCTGGGGGAGGGGGCGGTACCTGCTTTGCGTTCACTAGCGATGGGGCCTCACCGGTGCCCGTGGGGGCTGTTCACTGGGCAGTGGCGGGGACAGCTCTCAGCTCACGCCTTTGCTCACGGGGCTGCTTCTTCAACTCCCCAGTCTCTGTTCCTGACCGGCACTCGTCCTTAGGTGATGTGAGGAGGAAATTCGAGGGAGGAGTTGGAGTCCTCCCAGCCTTTGAGCAGGGCTCAGTAAGTGTTAGTTACTGATACTGTTGACAAGGGAGGGCATCGCCCCAGAATCCAGACTCTGGTCAGTGGTAGAGTGGGGGTGGGGAGAGCAGAGCGGCTCCCACCCAGAGCAGACGCGGCTCCATGTAGGCTGCCTGCCTGCCTCTGTGTTCAGAAGGATTCGGAGGCCGTGTCTGGGCGGGGGAAGGAATGCAGGGACTGAGCGACTGTGCTAGGCTTGGGTCTTCAAACCTTTGCTCGCCGGTTAGCCAGAGCCCTTTGGGAATGCGGTGTCCCAAGGAAGGCCGTGTCCACAGCTGGCGGCGGCTGTTCTGAAGTTACGTGTTTTTTTCATGCTTTCATGTGGATCTCAGTTCCACTCTAAAATTAAGTTATTAAAAAGTTAGAGGGCACGAAAGGCCTCTCCCTCCCGGCCCGTGTGTCCCCCTCTCCCTGGCCCTGCCGTTCCCCGAGCCCCGGAGCCTGTCTGCCCGTGGGCTTCTGAGTTTGGAGGGGGGCCCGCCCCCCTTGCCCACTGGCTGCACCA
>PVJD01010997.1:0-22843 GCA_004026545.1 Mormoops blainvillei | reverse complement strand
CCAGCTCTCTCATCACAGAGTTGGTTCCCCCTGGCAACCAGGCCCTTCCTGAGGTTACCTAGGGGGCTCCCCTCGTTAATATAACAAAAGACATCTGCGCTGCTCCGAGCACTTAGGCAATGCCTGGGCCCTTAGGAACGGGTGGGCGGGGCGAGGGTGCGGGGCAGGAGCTGAGATGAAGGCCAAATCTGTGTGTTTCTTATTATAAATCACAATTACCCCTATTCCCCAAACACATGTCTGATGAAAGACTGGTGTCCGGGATACGTAAGGAACTCCTGCAACTCCATAATAAGAAGATAAGCGGCCCAGCGACAGGAGAGATAGAAGGTCTGAACAGACTCTCCAGCGAAGAAGAGGCAGGAATGGCCCGCGCGTCTGGCTGAGGCGGCAGCGTCATTAGTCACCGGAGATGAACCACGAATTAGAGCCAGAGGGGATACTGTCCACGCCCAGCACATCGGCTGAAACCGTCTCGCCGGTCTCGGCGAAGTCCCTCACGCCGGCCGCGCGCCGGGGCCTCCAGCGTTGCAGTCGCCTGGGAAGTCGGCTCGCGGGCGTCTTTCCAAGCTGTGACCCAGCAGTTCCGATCTGAGGTGCGTACTCAAGGAATCGGAAACCCGTGCCTGCGCCTAAGAAGAGTGTGCAGGCAGGTTCGCAGCAGCTTCATTCGTGCTGTTAAACAGCCGGCGCGGGTTAAGGGCTCGGCGTCCCGTCAACAGGAGAAAGGAGAAAAGGCGGGGGACATTCCCAGGACACGGTACTGGGCAAGAAGAAGGAACGAAGTACTAAAGCAAGAAAAACAGGGTGACTCTCAAGACCTTTCTGCCCAGCAAAGGCAGCCCGACCCCAGGGAGCATCTGCGGTGCGGTGCGGTGCGGTGCGGTGCGGTGCGGTGCGGTGCGGTGCGGTGCGGTGCGGTGGGTTACGAGAGGTTGTGCCCTGGACAGACTCATCTGCCTCCTGGCGGGGGGGCGGGGCTTATGGGTGGGGGTGGGGAGCCGCATTTCTTAACAGAAAGTGCCCACTATCTTGATGGGGTTTTGAGAGACACAGGTACAATGCATTTGTCAAAACTCACTGAATGGGCACTGAGAATGTGCATTTCACTGCATGCAAATTTTACTCGAAATAAAAAGAACTTAAATATATACCGAACCCTAGTTAGTCATATGGGGCAGAGATAGTCCTGCCTGAAACGTATTTTGAAAAGCGTTAAAAAAATAAGATGTGGCGGCAGGCCAAATAATGCATGCCCCAAACATGCCCACTTCCCAGGACCAGCAAACGGGGAGTACGTGCCCTTCCATGGTGAAAAGGGACTCGACAGTTGTGGTTAAGGGAAGGGTCTGGAGATGGGGAGATGACCCTGGATTATCCAGGTGGACACATTCTAGGAGGGAGGCAGGACTGTCACCACAGGAGAAAGGGATGTGTCAATGGGACAGGTCGGCGTGATGTGGGGGTGCAAGCCAAGGAGAGTGGGCCCCTCCAGAAGCTGCAAAAGAGACCTCCTCCCTACACCTCCCCGTAGGGACTTCGACCCTGCTGATTTTAGCCCTTGAAGCCCATTTTGGACTTTTGACTCCCAGAACTGTAAGATAATAAATTTGTTTTTCCAAGCCACTAAGCTTGTGATGGTTTTTTATGGCAGCACTAGGACACGGATTCCAGCGGATTGCTGGATGGACAGAGGGATGGATGGGTACTTAACGAAACCACCAGAAAGGGGCCGGTGGGACGCTCCAGGCAGCGGGCATTCTTCATGTGGTGCTGTGTGTTCGAACAATTAATAACACAAGACTGGGGAAAATGCCTGGGCCAGGCAGGTAATGGGCCACCCATCGGTGTTCAGCTTCGTTCTTGTCCCCGTTATTGCGACTACTGCCACCCGCGCTTTACCCCTGGGAAGGGGTAAGTGCACAGAGAAGCCAGGGGCTGGGCTGGTGGGAAATGGATGGAACCGCACAGGCCCCTCCCTGAAGTCAGTTGTCGTTTCTGCCTGTCGCCCGGTCAGTTCCGGGCTGCGAGCTTTTGCCCAGATGGGACGGGGAGGTGCCCTGGGAGCCGCGCCCGTCAGCTTCGGACACCCCGCGCTGCTGCTGCTTCCGGGAACGTCCGCACTTCACAAGGGGAAGTGTTTTCGTTAAGTCTATCTAGAAAACATATTATTAGTGTAACGAGATTTTAATGATTTGACATTTTGTTGGAGCAGCACAGAATTTCAGCGTTGGCTGTGTGCAGCTGGGCCTTGCTTTCAGTTTTTTTCCCTTGGGCCTTGTTGCAAGGACACATTTCTGCAGCTATCACGTCGCGTTCCTTCCTTAGAGCCCCGCTTTCAGGTTGCTTGGGGAAAAAAACATACCCTTTTTGTAAACACTTAGCCGGCTTGATGGGGACCTGCAGTGCTGTCACTGAAGCAGATTTGTATTTGTTCAAGATTCATGCCAGCATTCTCTGCTCATTATTCATAATTGCTGCAAAGTGGAAACAACGCAAATGTGCATCAACAGATGAGTGGGTAAGTGCCCACACAATGGAGTATTATTTGGCAAGAAAAAGAAACAAAGAACCAGTATGTGCTACAACCCACATCGGCCTTGAAAACACTGTGGAAAGCGAGAGAAGCCAGATACCAAAGGCTGCAAATTCTCTGATTCCACTGATAGAAGCGTCCAGAAGAGGCAAATCCACAGAAGCAGGAAGTCGATCAGTGGTTGCCAGGAGCGGGGCGGAGGCGGGACAGGGAGCGACTGCCGAGGGGTACGGCGTTTCTTTTGAGGGGCGATGAAAATGTTCCTAAGCTGACTGTGATGGCCGCACCACCTGTGAATATACCAAAACTCACTGAGTTGCACACTTTAAAAGGGCCAGTGGTTCAGAATGTGAACTTTACCTCGATAAAGCAGTTAGAAAAAGAGCGTGTGTACTGCTGAGCCTGGAGTGCAGTTTGGCGGGTTGTCTCTCTGCTGTAAACCAGTGTCCTTGTAGTTCCAAGGTGGGCCTTTCACATGCAGGCGAGGATGGGGGACGGGGGCAGTCATGGGGTCGGCAGTCTTCCTCCAGAAGGTGGTCTGGGGGCTGGGCTTGGCGCGGTGCACAGCTGGTCTTTTCTGATCACTGGGAGGAGGCTTCCAAGGCAGGTACGGTGTCCTTACTGGGCCAGCAGGAAGGGGGACCCCCAGAAATCGTGTGCACGATTCCGCCTGACCTTGTGCCCCAAAGGAGGGAGACTTTGATCAGGTACTTTTGGGGCCAACAAATGGTCAAGGACCTCTGAGCTGAGGGAGTGGCTGTTAAGCTTTTATTTTGACCTCGAGCCACGGTTAAGAAATACATTTTACCTAGAAACGCCTGTTCGGACATACATTTATCCCTATCTCTGTCTGTGTGTCTATCTTTAAAGTTTCGTGAAATAATATCTCATGGTAAGGGAAGCACATTAATCTTTTCTGTTCTGTTTGATTTCACGAGAGAAACGTGCTGGTCACCGGTTCCTGAGTGCACGGCGGGCGGGGCCGAGGCAGCTGTTCAACAACTTGGTCCGAGGGGTGTGAGGACGGAAAATGTGTCGGTGGGTGTTAAAGGGCCCACATGCTCTGAGGGCCCTTTAATAGTATTAATGTTGGTTTCAGCGTCTCATGTTCCAAACTGGCTTCTCCACCCTCATGTGCTCGTTAATCACTTGGTCTTCCAGGCAGGCCGCCCTTCATCAATGCCCTTGAGCGCCCCGAGACCAGGTACTGGGAAGGGACCGGAGCCGATGGAGGGCCCTTCCCTGGGGGTGGTGATGGGCTGGTGACATCTCCTCAACTCTGCCCTCGCCATCTACTCTTTGTCCTCGTTGAATGATCTTTCTTTTAGATTTTATGGGTTTGTTTTTTTTGGGGGGACCGGGGAGAGGGGAAGGGAAGCAGAAAAAGGGAGAGGAACATCGATCGGTTGCCTCTCACACACCCCCAGCTGGGGACCTGGACGGCAACCCAGGCACGTGCCCTGACCGGGAATCGAACTGGTGACTGTTTGGTTTGCAGAACGATGCCCATCCCACTGAGCCATGCCAGTCGGAGCCCCACTGAGTGGCCTTGACCCCTTGCTGAAATACAGTCGACCATGGGTGTGAGGCTGTGTGTCTGAGCTCCGACCCGTTCCACTGGTCTAGGCATCCGTTCTATGCCAGTGCAGCCTTCATCATGGCAGCTTTGTGGTAAATGTCTCCCCCTTGTCCTTCTTTCTCAAGGCTGCTTATTCGGGGTCCCTGTAGATTCCCTGTGAATTTGGGGCATGTCTTCTTATTTCTGTAAAAGTCACTCTGGGGATTTTTTTTGAGATTGCAGTGAATCTGAAGATCGCTTTGGGTAGTCTTGTCATTTTAACAATAGTAAGTCTTTCCATCCACAAACATGCTGTCTTTCTTCTTTCATCTCCTTTTGCGACCTTTTCTAGTTCTCGGAGTGCAGGTTAGATTTGCGCCTGGGCGACCGTCGCCTTCGGAGGCCGTTGCGGGTGGGGTTACGTCCGATGCCCGCGAGCCCAGGCAGGGCCTGCTTCCTGTGCCGTGGGACTCTCCTCTGTTGCCCACTCACCTGGTTCTTACCATTTTCCTCTCTGGGGCCTCACCCTCGGGGTTGGAAGCCCATGACAGCCAGGGGGGAGGTCGGGCTCCCTGCTGGTCTTGGCTGAGGGGGGCGAGGGCTGGCTGCGGGACAGCGGTGAGCTCACGGCCCCGCCTGGAGGTGGACGAAGTCGGCTTTGAGATGGCCACCTGGCAAGTCAGCTAGGGGCCGGGGCTCCCGGGCACACACGACAGTGAGTTGATGGTCATTGAGACACTTGGGCAGGACGTCTTGATTAAACGTCTTCTCCCTACGCAGCCCCCCGGGATACGCCCAGCAGAAGGAGGCACAGAGGGCGGCCTGCTGCTCTGGCAGAGGTGCCCGAGCGGCGTGCCAGCCTCGGGAGGTCCCACAGGCAGCCCGGCCAGACCGCGGGGGTGGGGGCCGGCACCGGCTCCCGGCGTTCAGCCGTTCAGCACTGCGTGGAGGGCGTGGCTGGCCACCTGGAGGCTGAGGGCCCTCTTCCGGGACGGTGGGAGCGGCGGCCTGACCTCCCTGGTTTCGAGGATTAAGTGAGACCCTCTTTCAAGGTGTATTTAGTTTTGAAGAGGAGGCCTACGAAGTAGACCGAATGGCCCAGCCCGGCTGCACCACCATTGGGGGAGCAGAGCTATTCGTTTAGGGGGGAACCTTCAGTGCTGGGGTCCCTGTTTAGGGCAGCATGTGGCCCTGGCCCTGTGTGTCTGTCTCCCAGTGGACCCTTGGGGCCCTTTCTACCCCTGAGATGCATGCAGACAACCATTGCTGGGAGCCCAACAAACAACATCCTCCCAGCCCCCCAAAACAACACAAGGCGAACTCCAGGACCTGGGGCCTTGCATTAGGGGTAACAGAGATCCCCTTACCTCTATATGGTGGGCAAGTCTCAGCTGTGAGCAGAGAGGCCTGGTCAGGACTGCCCGTGACAGAGACCTCGCTCGCATTGTTCAAGCAGAAAAGGTTTGGCTATGGCAGCCAGTCTGAGGAAGGACAGAGAAGCTGGCCCTGAGCTGACCTAGGGACCTGGCGCTGGTGTGACTCTGTCCTGAGCGTGTGGCGCACGTCCCCACAGCATCACAGGGCTTGGGGTGAGAGCCCCGCCTTCTGACCGCCTCTGCCGAGTCAGCTGGAAAGATGGACTGTCCGGGTCAGGCCCCACGTGGACCCTTAGCCCACTGCGTCACATCTCGTCACTGGGGCAGGCAGCGGGCTCCAGCACTGAGGTGTCCCGGAGGCTTGGCCGTGGGGGCCGGGTTGCAGGTCGGGCTGCGTGGCTCCGAGGCCGTGCTCGGGGCTTTGCCGCCTCCCACGAGAAATGAAAGTTGAGTCTCATTCTGCAGAGGAGGAAATTGAGGCCCCGAGAACGGGCAGGAAGCCCCATCTGCTATGGAGGGGCTCTTCAGCATGGGTCTGCCCCCACAGAGCTCCGCAAGCACCGTGTACGTCGGTGTCAAAACAAACGACACCTGCCGTGAAGGTGGTCAGCCATCGGCCAGGAAGGCGATGCGGCTTCTTCCGCCCTTTTCTCGTCCCGGGCACCAGACCGAGTGGAGGGTCCATTTCCCAAGGTTAGCTCGGCCTGATTAAATTTGGGTGTCATTCCGCACACTTTAACTGCTGTAAAAATATCTGCCAAGGGCACGCGTAACAACACAGTGCAGGAGGCCTCCCAAAGTCGATTTGGCTTTGCCAGCCACGAAAGGCCTGCTGAGGCCGCGTCCCCACTGCCGCGGCCGACCCATTGATTGGTTTTTATTTTCCTCTCTGTCAGAATGATCCAATTTTAAGCACGATTTCTGAGTGCATTGCAAGAAACTCGAGGGACGGCAGTAGCCCTGGAGAGTCAGGTGGAGATCAAACTGCAACTGGCACTCTGCCCCTGTTGAAGGTGGTGACGCAGCTGAGGTCACGGGCCCAGCCACCCGGACCCAGTGCGAGTGGGTTTCGGTGCCCGAGCAGACCCGGCCTGGGACTCGGCCTCTGCCTGTCTCTGGCGGGGAGTGGACCCTGAAGTCCCCCCGCCTCCCCTCGTGAACTCGGGGCCCTGTGAGTTGCCCTGTCAGTGTCACGGCCCTGGGAGCGTGCCTGAGTCCGGGCTCACCCAGGTCCCTCCCCCGCACCGCGGTCGCCACACGTGGCAGTGCCTGCAACCTTCTGCTGGAAAGGACCAGACAGCAAACCTTTTGGTCCCTGTGGTAGCTACTCTGCTCTGCCACCGCAGCGCGCGAGCAGCCATGGGAAATACTCAGGAGGCGGGCGTGACTGTTTCAGTAAAGCTTTATTGAGCCCGACAGACCAGGGCCAGATGTGGCTGGCTGGCCCCCGATCTAGGGCACAGATTCTACTCCCTAGATTTTGGGTGCATTTTTAGTCCTCTCTCCATCTCCTAAAACTGTTATTGAAAAAGAAATCGCAACAACCCAACACCCTTCCCCGCCCCCCGCTGTTCTGTACCTGTTAAGGCTCCGTGGGCTGTAGGCTGGTGGGGAGAGACGGGACCTGGGTCCCTTGTCCCTTCGTAGATGGTGACATCGAGCTGAAAAGGGGCTTTGAAGGCAGCACCTCCCCTATCGATTTCCAGGATTGTTTTAAGAATTAAATGTGTCAATTTAAGAGAAAGGGCCTTGTGAATTGCCTGGTGTCATCTAAATGTGCGCATGTCTGTCACTGGGTCCATTCAAGCAAGAGGAGACTGGACAGGGAAGTGAAACTGGCCGCGGAGGCCGCGGCTGGGCCGGGCATTTATTTCCGCCCGTGGCCGCACATGCCCCCGACAGGTGCAGGGTGTCTGATTGCTGTTGTCCCATCTGTGGAATAGATTCCCCGGTGGCCTGTGGCTTCCTCACAGCCGCCGGCATCCGAGCCCTGTCTGTGCGGAGTGACAGCCACACGGAGGCGCGCAGCTCTTGGTGGCACTTTAGCCAGGCGGCTGTAAAAGTTCTCAAAGCCCCCTGCCAGTTAGGGCTAAAAGGTCTCCTTGGACAGGTGCCTGTCGTCAAAGGCATGGGCTCGGGGGCTGCACACTCACTGCTGTGAAGTATGTGGCGTCCCGTGGAGGGATGTGGCGTCTGGTCGGTCCCGCAGGCAATTCATAGGCGCGGGGGCGTTAGTGAGGGGGCAGAACGTCCTGCTGGCTCAGCTGCTGCTGCCCTGAATAGCCTGTGACTCTGTCCCTGGGTGCTGGCCACTAGGATGTCCTGTAGGCCGTGCCAGGTGGGTGGTTCCAGGTCTCAGTGAGCCCGTGAGCGGCGAGGGTGCCGAGTGGGCCAGGCAGCGCCAGTACCGGGCTTCCTCAGTCCCTCTCCGTGGGAGCAGCCCTTTCCATAGTTGGCACTGCCCGTGACGAGCGAAGCATATGCCAGGGTGCACCCTGCTTATGTTAGCTGTGTGCCTCAATCCAAGGAGGGGCCATGAAAGGAAACTGAGTGAAGGCCTCTGTTGTGGGTTGAATTGTGTTCCCCCCGCAAAAGGTGCGTTCACGTCTGATCCGTCGAACCTATGATGGTGACCTTATCTGGAGAGTCTTTGCAGAAGTGGTTACGATATAAATTAAGCCGAGGGCATCCTGGAGGAGGGTGGGCGCTAAATCCAGGTGACTGGGGCCCTTAGAAGAGGAGGAGGCAGAGACGGAAGGGACGCATCCGTGAGGAACACCAGGGACTGCGGCCACCATCCATTGACGCCAGGCAGAGGCAGGAAGGACCCTCCCTTAGAGCCGTCAGAGGGGGCACGGCCCTGCTCGCACCTTCACGTCCGACTTCGGTCCTCCAGAAATGCGAGAGTACAAATGTCTGTTGTTTTTAGCCTCTGGGTTTGGGGTATGTCACTCCTGCAGCCACAGGACGTGAGCGACATCCCCACCTGGCCTTTGCCGGGGCGTTAGCCTCAGCCTTAGCGATTTCCAGACAGCGAGGCCATGAGTGCAATTTGCAGGTCGCAGGTAGAAGTCAAGTCAGGGTAATAAAATCGGAGAGCTGCGTGGGGGCATCGCGGTGTGAACGCCGAACTCGACAGGAGCTCTGCGTTCATTGCTGCCTGACAGACCCAGAGACCTGGGGGGGCGACCCCCGCTTTCCTCCTCCCGACCTGACCGTCCAGGAACTGTGTCCCTGCATTCCTCCCAGTTCTCAGTCCCCGCCCCTTGAACATAATAAAAAACCGAGTCATGATTTCCGTTAATTATCGAAAAGTCAGCAGCCTTTCTCTGTGAAGTTCCACAGGGCCTCTGGGAGCCCTCGGTCTCCGCAGGGACCACCCGACGCTGCCGTGCGCGGTCCCGCGAAGGCAGGCGCAGGTGTGGCCGCGTTCCCGCAACACCTCTGTACATGGCCGGGCAGCACCCTGCCGATCCCAGGGGCAAACCACCATTAAAAAACCCCACACTTAACGTGACATGTTCTACCTTCTAGAATGTCCTCAGAGAGATGTCCATTTGAAATACTGTTATCACTGTGTGTGCCTTGTACAGTGAACCCCTGAAATGAGGGTTAGAGACTGGTGTGCAGAGCACAGATAAGGAGTTTGTGGGTACCGTGAGGGGGGGCGTCGTGGGGGGCCTGCCCCCGGGAGACACCCAGTGTGCGTTGTAGCTCCGTCCTTCTTGGGAACGCAGTCGCCAAAAATACCCGGTGACCCAGCAACGTGATTCACCAGAGGCAACAGGTGGAAACAACCCAAGTGCCCAGGACAGATGATGGGCCAACACGGGGCCTCTCCACACAGGGAAGTATGATTCAGCCGTACAAAGGAAGGAAACTCTGACAGATGCTCTTGTACAACGTGGGTGGACCTTGGGGACATTATGCCGAGTAAAATAAGCTGGTCACGAAAGGACTGATACTGGATGATGCCACTCCCTGAGGTCCAGTCAGTTTCACAGAGACAGAAAGTAGACGGTGATCGCCGGGCCCGGGGGCGGGGGAGGGGGCGTTCGTGTTTCCTGGGGACAGACTTCCAGTTTGGGAAGATGAAACGTTCTGGGGGTGGACGGTGGGGGTGGTTGCACACGATGTGAGTGGACTCAATGCCCCTGGACTGTACCCTTAAAAATGACTAAGATGGTAAGGTTTATGTCGTGTGTACCTACCACAGTTTAAAAAATAAGTGAAAACATATTGTGAAATATATTGTACGTACCAAGAGTACACATGTGTACAGCTTAAAGAACAATACAGCAAAGTACCCAAGGCCCTGCCACTGGCTTAGATGGCCACCTGAGTACCCCCGCCCGTTCCTCCCTGCAGGTGCGCTGCGCATCCCGCGCTTTCCTTGCAGAGTTGCCACACACACACACACACGCACACGCACACGCACACACACACCTGTAAGGCACTGGCCTTTGCCTGGCTTTGGCCTTTCTGTGCCGGGAGCCATGCCTAGCATCTCTGCCCAGCTCCATGGCGCGGCCACGCGGCCTGCCTTTGAAGGCTGTGTGGGATCTGGTGCCTGGTGCACCGTCCCTTGGGAACTCAGGAGACGGTGATTCAGCACCAGGCTGCACGTGGGTTTCCTTCGACTGAGTTTTTCCCTTTTTTTTTTTTTTAAGATTTTATTTATTTATTTTTTGAGAGAGGAAAGGAGGGAGAAAGAGCGGGAGAGAAACATCAATGTGTGGTTGCCTCTTGCGCGCCCCCTGCTGGGGACCTGGCCTGTAACCCGTGCATGTGCCCTGAATGACTGGAAATCCAGTCGGCCCATGTTTGGTTCGCAGGCCGGCACTCAGTCCGCTGAGCCACACCAGCCAGGGCAGACTGAGTTTTGATTTAGAGACAGGACAGCAGTCGGCAAGGGGGCGGACTCCGGGGGAGGACTGCCCGGCATCTGTTCTGCCCCAGCATTCCCCGCCTCCTGCGTCCGACCGGACAGGTGACCCTGCCTCTCTGTGCCCCAGATTCCCTTCGGGGCAGGGGTGGCACCAGGTTGTGGGGGGGACTAGATCAGTGCCCAGGAAGGTAGTGGGCGAGGGCTGGCAGCAGAGTCCTTGTCAGCTGGCACTGGTGCTCACGATCTCTCTTCTCTCTCTTTTTTTTTTTTTTGCTGCTTGTTTCAACTTGGCAAAAATGCTCAGCTTGTAAGTTTGTAGTTCCACTTTTGGGAAAATTAAACACATTTAAGAATAAATTAAATTAGGGGATTTGTGATCGTTGGCCATAGATTATTTTTTGAAAGATGTAATGTACCGAGCAGGATGTGGCCCGTGGTGGCATGCTCAATAAATATTTGTCAGGACGATGGATGGCTTTACGAGCCATAATAATGGGATTCGCTGGTTCTAAAACTAATGAAGTGACTGCACAGCAGTAATGGCTGCTAAAAATAATCTGTGTGCTTGTAGAAAATCCAGAGACAGGGGAGAGGTCGTGCCGGGTTTCGCCAAGAGCATGGCCCGGGGTGGACTGGCGTGCTGTGTCCCTGGAGGCGTCCAGGGGGGCACGGATGGCCGTGGTCATGACCCGAAGCCTGAGTCTATCAGCAGAGAACCGGCCTCTCTCGGGGGTGCGCCCGCCTTAGGCAGGCCCAGGAGGCCAGCGGACGGTACAGATGCCTGCTCTGTAGTTGGCAGTGCGTCCGAAGTCAGGCTAGGACCCTGTGTCTCAGCCCCCAGCACCCGGCGGGGCTGGGACTGGGGGTGGAGGGCTCTGCTCTTGCCTTTTCCTAGTTTCTGGTGGTTCCGGCAGTCCTTGGTGTCCTTGGCTTATAGCCGCATCCCTCTAATCGCCGCCTCCCTCTAATCGCCGCCTCTGTCTTCACATGGCCTTCTTCCCTCTGTGTACCTATGTCCAGCTGTCCCTCTTCCTGTAAGGACACGTAATGCCGTGCGACCCCACCTTAACTTGGTTATATCTCTAAAGGCCCTACCACCAAATAAAGTCACGGTCACAGGCTCCGGGTGGACATGAATTGGGGGGCATGGTTCACCCCACAGTACTCAGTGCTCGGTAAGTGCCTGAAACCCGTCAGTTATTACCCTCGCTATTTCTGTCATCTTCATAGGTGAGGGAGCGACGGGGACACACACAGCCCGTCATGTTTTTATCTTCACGCTGCTCACTCCGTGGTTCATGTTGAAGCCTGTTCTCAGTTTCGAAGGAGGAAGAGAGGAGGACTGGTCTTTTCCTTTCCCTGAAAACAGCGTGAAGCTCGCGTCTGCGCCAGGCCCGGAGCTTCCACGTGGATAGGCCTGCGTAGATTAACGTCTGTGTTATAGTTTTATTCTACACAATTTTCCAGCCACATAGAAAACAGCTCTGTGTGCGTGTGTGTGTGTGTGTGTGTGTGTGTTTTCTGGCACATATGCCTTTAGAATAAACACCCCTCACCATTGGCCTGGGAGAATTGAATGAGCTCGTGTAGTGTCCCGTTCCTGTGGTTAAACGGAAAGAGATGGCCCCTGTCACACTATCACACGGTGTGGGCGTTGGGCGTGAATTTGGAATGTCGTGTACTTGGTGTCTATTGTCGTGGCTGAAGAAAAAGAGGCGGTACATCCCTGCCTCTCAAAAGTCTCACAGAGCTTGTTTGACAGGCATAGCACTTGTGTCATTAAACAGATGCAGAGACTGCTGTCACTGGGCTTTAAATAGCACTTGTCATTCTCCTTGTGGCGTGTTTGCTTGGTACGACGGAGGGGTGGCGGCGGCGTCCCAGGTCCCAGCTTCCTCTGCGGCGGCACTTTCTCTGCTCCGCTCCAGACGACCCTCCCTGCCACGCTCTGAGAAGCGGGGAAGGACCCAGGAATGTGACACGGTCTCTTGCACAAGGACTTTGGCGGGGGGGTGGTCACGGAACCATATCTCTGGTATCTGAGGCCAGAGGAACCGCTTTCAGTAGGAAACTCTGGGACGTTTGAGCAGGAGAAACTTGGGCCGAACCAGAAATGACAGAAATTGGTGGCAGGCAGGGTGGCTGAAGCTGGGAGCTCCGGGGGCTGCTCAGAAACCCCGCGTTCCCGGCGGGGTGTGTGAGGAACCCGGGCTGAGTCGAGGAGCACCCAGCGGCGCTTCCCCGGGTAAACATGGTCCAGTGACACAGTGTGATTGGACATTATACCTTGATAGCAGTTGGCATAGACCACGGTTCTCTGAGCCCAGGCCAGGGAGCAATGGCTTGATGTCACTCGAGAGGAGAGGTGGTATGTTGTGATAGTTTGCACGATGACAAAGAACTAGCAGATGCCGTGCGACTGTCACCCGGTGAGGCGCGTAGGTGTCGGATCGCTGGATCACCCATCTGAAGCTACTATGCGATTGTGTACCAGGCAGACGTAATAAATTTTGGGGGCGTTGGTGGAGAAGGGGAAGAGGAGAACCAGCTGGCCAGAGGGAGGCGCTCGGTTGGGCTCCGTCCTTCCTGAGCTCGGTCCAGTCCCACGTTCACGGTCCTTCTGTCCTACAAAGAAAGTCACCACGAACAGGGCTTAGCCAACAGCGAGAGGCCATCCCGAGGGGAAGTGCACTGAAAACAGAGGCTGCGTCCAGTGGCCCAAGGGCGTGAGTTCTGCTTCTGCCCCCGTGCCCCCTCCAGGGCCTCCCCGGGTCCCTGCGCCCTGAGGTGAGTGCCACAGGCAGCCCTGCCGCCTCGCCTGCCTCCGCAGCTTGGGGTGGCTCTTGCTTCGGCTTTGTTTCTGGTATCTGATTTCAGTTGTCGTGGCAACGGACGGATAAGTGTTCCTCTTTAGCACTGGTCCTTCTGGCGTGGCCAGCGACCAGGAGATGCAGCGTGGGGTGACAGAGGACTGAGGTGCCTCGCGGCCCATCTGCTCTGAGTGGGGACGGGGAGCTGGGCCTTTGCCCCCTCTGGGCCCCTCCCACCGCCCTGCCCGTGGCCCCGTCCCCGGGCCAGGCTGAGAGCAGACGTATCCAGTGCCAGAGTCTATTGTTCCGTGTTTGCTGAGCCAAATAAACGTGTCTTAAGTGGCAGCCCAGGCACGGACCCTCCCTTCCTTCCTTCTTCCGGCCTGCGGGTTTGCCTTCCTGGGGGGCAGTGAGCTTGCCCACGAGGCCTTTGGCAGTGAAGATAGAAATAACACGCCGCGGCTTCTGGGCTGCTACCGATAAAGACAATGCAGCCCCTTGGGCAGCTCTGTCCTTCCTCAGAGTCTCCTTAAAGGGGCCTTTTCCTCGAATTGCAAGTCATGGTGGCGTGCCTGCCCGCGTCCATATATGAGCTTGGCATGTGTCTCCTCGGTCTCCCTGCCGAGTCCCCGCCGAGTCCCCCCGCTCCACCTGGTCTGCACCTCCAACGCCGCCACCGGCCACCCCCTCTTCACCAGTGAGTGAGTGCCCCTCGCCTTTCCTTCCTTGTTTTCGGCAGAAGCTAAACCCGGACCACCCACGCCCTCCTCCGCGTTTGGGGGGCAGGTTGTTTAAGCAAGAGCGGACCCTGGCTGGCCGCCCGCCTTTTCCCAGGAAGGTGACCAGGACGATGGTTTGAGGGTGACAGGGAAAGGGGGCTGCAGGGACGGACACCTGCTTTGGGGAGTAAAGCGTGTCGGGAAGTTTCTGTCCCTCTGGTGGGTCTTGGGGCCTAGAAGAATGGCGTTGGGAATATTTTCAGGATGAAGACACGGTGAAGATTTTCTGAGGGGGTACCCATTTGATGGGACAGTCGTCTTTTGGTCATCTTTGATCGTCTTTTGCTCCTGTCCTTCCCCCTTCTGCTTGTCACCGCCGGACAAGAGGCTCGTGCTCTCTGTTCTTCGGGACGCAACCGTCCGTGGAAGGAGCTTTGCACTGGGACACCCGGGGACGAGCCCAGTTCTGTCGTTATCAGCACGGGTGTGGCAGTGGGCAGTCACTCTGAGGCTCGGTGGCCCACCTGTGAAACGGGGACCGTGGCGCAGGCGACGCACACTGAGTTTTCCAGGCCCCACGGACTGTCCCAGTCTCTTAACGTGCTCTGGCAGGCGTAGTCTCAGGGCAACTTTAGTTTTCAGTTGAGGAAACCGAAGCAGGAGAGGCTGCATAAGGTGCCCAAGGTCACTCAGCAGACAGGGCCGGCCGGGAGTCAGGGGTTTAGCTGGACTTAACTCCCCGTCCCCTGAGGACCTGCCGGGGGACCGAATGGGATGGTGGTTCTTCAATTGCTCCTGAGGGTTCTGACGCTGAGAGAGCGCCCAGCAGACGTTTCTTCCCCGTCCGGTGCAGCAAAGGACACGTGTTTATTCTGGGCTCTGCCTGACGCACCCTTAGAGAAGGAGGCCCCAGGCTGATCATTCGCGTTCTTCTGAGCAGGCGTCAGCCTGTGCCTGGGGCCGTTGCGAGGAGAAACGCGGTGCAAGGAGGGGCTTGCGGAGATGGGAGGCGGGAGTCCCGTAGCTCCCTCTCCCAGCCAGCTCTCCAGAGACAACAGACCTCCCAGTAACTGGTAGAGCGATCTAACCAGGCCACGTGGCCCTTCCAGGGCAGTGCAGGGCGGGGGCGGCTGTCGAAGGGCCCTGTGGCTCCGGGAGGACCAGGCCCTGCCCACCAGCCTACCCGCCAGCCCGCCCGCCCCCAAGGGCTGCGATGGGGTCTGTCTCTCTTGCTCTCTCTAACAGAGGGGCTGGGTCGCCCGGCTCTCTCCCCCTCCCCGCCGGGAGAAGCCCCAGCGCACGAGCGCGCAGGCAGGGCTCTGACAAGTCCTGCCGGAGAAGACGTCGTTTAGCTCTGCTTCCTCTGGCGCGTCCTCCGCCTCCCAGCCCCTGGCATCGCCCATGCCGGGCTGCGGAGGCCACGTCCGTGGGCCTCGCCTGGGCTGGGGACCGGGCATCGTGTGTGCAGGCGCGCCGCTGTTTTCCAGGTCCTGTCGGGAGACTAAAAGCTATGTCCAGTGTGCTTTTTCTGAAGGTCCGTTAAGTTTACGGTTAGATAGGTGGTCTCCAAGCTCCAAAAACTTGGGGACCTGAGCTGAGAGTGTCCCCCCCGCCACACTGCGGCTCTGTGGCCACCTGCCGCCACCCCTAGCCTGTCGATCACCCCGCCCCCACGCCCCAGCTCTGCCTTTGCACCCAGAGGTGTTTTCTGGAGTAGCTGTCACCGCCAGCATGGCTGTCACCTCCTTGCAGGCTTGACGTCTGCTGCCTGTGAGGACACGGGGGTTCCCGTTGGGCTCAAGTTCACGAATGTCTGTTGGTTCCCGATGCCCATCTAGTCGGACGTGGGGCCCCGGGCACTTTCCTCCATTTCCCTGAACTTTAGTTACCTCATGGGTGAGACGGCGGCCACCGAGGTGGCCAGTCGCTGTGTCCAGGGCCCGGCGGCCATCCACACCCAGCCCAGAGCAGGCTCCCGGGGGGGCCGGGCGGCTGCTGCCTCTTCCTCCAGGTCGCCGCCAGCTGCTGGCCGCATCTGCCCCTCCTCCCTCCTGGCCTCTTGACCTACTCCAGGGGTCCGAGACGTCAGAACTTTCCAAGATTTCTTAAATGTCCGTGACTTCCCGTGTTTGTTCTCTCATGAAGAGAGTCCCTGATCTAGGTCCTGTGCCGTGCTTTGTGAACAAGACTTTGTAGTTGTGTACACTTGGTGCCAATGTGAACGTCACCATTAGCTGCCTCTCCTTGGGCAGGTCACCTTGGGCGGCCGAGCCTCCGTCCCCGGCTGTCAGGAACCTGAGTGAGCTCATGTTGGAGGGTGCGGGGCGGGCAGGCTCTCGATAGAGGCAGACTTCCTTCCTCCACGGCGCTTCTCTGTGCCCACACCTGCTGTCGTTACCCTTTCGGGTTGGGGGTTTCAAGTTGGGCGTGGGGTGGGACAAGAGAAGGGAACTTGAGAATGAAGAGCTGGCGGAGTGCTGAGCAGGGCTTTGGTGGCCTATTGGCCATTCTCTTGCTACAGGATGACCTTGAGTGGAGGGACATACTTCTCCTACCCGTCGGGAGAGTGGGGATGGAGGTCTGGCACCCCCTCACTCCTCCGTGCAGGCCAGGCTCCTGGAAGATGCGACTCCGACGTTGCCTCCCCCAGGAAGCCCTCCCGGACTGCTGTTCTTTTTCTCTCAGGCCTGCAGCGTTCTCACATATCTCCAGGATCTGTCTCCTGGATGCTGAGGCCCTGAGGGCTGTCCTGCGTCTGAGTCCTCGCCCTGCCCGACCTCCGCCAGGCCTGATGGCAGTGAATGTGCAATACAAGGGGGACCCCAAAACCCCAGAATTTATTTATAAAAAAATTGTGTATTGATTCTCACATGATTAAACTGCAGTCGCTTTCGCAGTGCTCTCCATTTGACGCAGCACACCTGTGGAGACATTGTTCCACTGCTCAAAACTATTTCGGAGCGTGTCGATTTTGAGCCTTTTCGTACTTCTGCCATTTTTGGTTTCACCTCTTTCACGTCGGCAAAACGTTTCCCTTTGAGGACTTCTTTTGTGCAAGGGAAACAAAAAATTCTCACAGGGCGAGATTGGGTGAATTAAGAGGGTGGGGCATGGGAGTCATGCAGTTTTGGTCAAAACTGGTGACCAAAACTTCAAAAAAATTCAATGAAGCCAAATACGGCCTCTCACAACGACGCCAGCTGGCGCCCTGACACAGATGGGTTCCTAGAGCACACACCCAGCGGAGGTGCCTGTACCGCAAGGGGCCCGCCCTCCAGAAGATACTCCCTGCTCCTGGGGTCACCCCCCCATGTAAGTGGCTGAGTTGGGTGAGTGAGTGGCAGATGCAAACGGGGACAAATCTCATCATGGTTCTTTGAGAAAATTTGTGTGAAAAGCCAGACTTCTTTTATTAAGCAGAGGAAATTGAAAGTGAAAAGTGAATTAATATAGCCATACCTCCGTTCCCTGGCCCAACTCTAAACCTCTGCAGCACCAACCACAGAAAATGGGGACCAAGAGAAGAAATGCGTCCCTCCCCCCCACCAGTTGTTTTCTTCAAATGCAACGTTTCCGTGCAGTTGGGGAGGTAGAACGGGCCTTTGAAATTTGGGGTGCACCCGTGACACATTCATCGCTTGTAGGAGGCACGGTGGAGGCCGGGAGGGAACCTCTCGGAAAGGAGGAAGCAGGGGGCCCCACCCACAGGCTGTGGGGCGACCACCCGCCCCTTTCCCTCCAGCCACGCAGGTGACCGGCCCGCACACAGTAGGCCCGCACACTTCTCTGCGGAGCCGTTTGCTGAGCGCCTAGTCTGTCTGGCGGGCCGCGGGCTCAGCGGTTCACATGTTCTCTCATTGATTCCATGACCCCAAGGGACGTATCGTTATGACATGCCCCCGCTCAGGAATCGGCGAACGTCGTGGAGGGCCCACTGTGTGCCAGACCTGTGCTGGGCTCCGAGGGTGCAGAAAAGAACCCTGCGCTCAGGAGCGGGTCTGCTCGGGCTGGAGACAGGCAGTTGTTTAAAACATAAACTAAAAGCAGAGCGATGACTTCAGGGCAGGAAGGAAGCCGGGCTTGTGCTGTACCCAGGGGCCTTGAGGCAGGCGACTTGGAAAGCTCTCTGAGAGCCTGAGAAAGGGCCAGACCCGTCTCCCCGCCCCCGCTCCCCACCCCGCCCCACCCCAGAGCCAGGACAAGGCCTCCGCGGATGGGCAGAGGAAGCCCGGCGCGTCGGGACGGGCCCCACGGCTTTGAGCCCCGCGGTGCATCCTGTTGCCCGCTCGGCTGCCTGGGCGAGCAAAGCTGGCTGAAGAAGGCCCCTTGGCACTGTGACCCGGGGCTCGGGTCCGTGCAGCCTGCGGGCGGCAGCTGTCCTGTCTACACGGGACGTTGGTGGCACACGGGGCTGGGCTGGCCAGCCCTGCCTGGCCCCAGCTGCATCCTCAGCGTCCAGGGCACTCACGCTGCCTGCCGGCGCCCGCTGGCTTCCTTGGGGAGGGAGGGTGCCCGGTTGCCAGGACAACCAGGGGTGGGAGGCCGGACTCAGGCAGGTGGCTGGGCTTCTGGCAGTCCCACAGAGCGAGGGCCGGGGCGGGCTGACCCTGGCCTGCAGGGCGGGACAGGAGGACCCCTTGCCTCTGAAGAAGGAAGGAAGGGGGCGCAGAGCAGGAGAGCATTATGTATCCCTCTCTGTCTCCCCACCGTGCCCCCGGCTGCCTGCCACAGCCCCCCGGCGGCGTGGGTGCACGTGCCAGGCACACGCGGTCATCAGAGGACTGGACGTGGCTGCAGTCACTCCTGCCTGGGGTGCCCGCCTCGTGCCCGCACTGAGTGAGAAAGCGGAGGGACAGAGGAGTCCAAGCAGTCCCTTTGTACCAAGGAGACCCACCCCATGGGCTCCATGGAGCCTGGAGGTGGGGGGCCGGTGGCAGCAGGCGAATCCCTTCCTCAGAAGGGTCTGGAGGCCGGGCCCCGCGTACCCGGTCCCGTAGGCTGAAGGGTGCCTGCTCTCTGTACACAAGGACTGTATTCACGGCCCGCAGAGCACAGGAGAGCCTGGACGGGGCGTAAGCCACACGACGCCTGGGGAGGTGGCGGCGTGGGACCTGGTCCCTGGGGAGTTCTCACCTGAGCGAAGGAACTGGGCGGCCAGTGGAGGCCGCAGGACTACGCGGATGTGCCGGGAGCCCTCGCCCGTTTGGCTTCTGGGACCCCAGAGGCAGCCCCAGCAGGGTCTGCCCGAGCCCCTTGTCGCAGGGCCGCTCTGTAAGGCTCTGTCTTGGTGCCGTGCTTTCGGTGGGTTTGGACAAATGGGTAATGACACAGTTTCACTGCCCTAAAGCCTTCTGTGCCCCACCTGGTCGCTGGCTCACGCGTGCCTGGGACCACAGCCCCCGCGAGGACCGGCATCTGGGCTGGCATTTACTATTTTTAGTGAGTTGCATGACGACCTCTAGAAAGAGCTACTTCTTCTAGTGCTTACACGTGTTTGAAAACGGCTGCGTTGTCTGAAAGGTCAAGCAATTAGCATATCCCTGGCCGCTCCCGGTGAGCCCACTGAGGAGCCAGGCTGCGGAGGAGAGGAGGGTGGGGGGCAGACCCCCTCAGCCCCTGTCCTGTACTCGTCCTCCTGAGAAGCCCCCGGAGGGAAAGTCACTTCAACTCTTGTTGACTTTGTAGCCGACCTGCTCTCGGGCTCCCACATCAGACATTTTCGTGGTCCTGCCGTTAAAAAACCAGCCACCTCAGGCCTCATGGTCACATGAGAGTGACCTGTGACATTTGGGGACAGTCGGAGTTCTATCCACCGCGTCGGTTGGGCTCATCCTACGTGCTTGTAGCATGTTAGGTGTGCCCAGGGGAGCAAGGCTGTGCCTGTACTGTGACGGGTGTGTCACCAGGTTTAGCCTGGTGCCTGGCACAGAGCATGTCCTCAGTGAGACAGGGGCAACCAAGGGCTGCTCAGCCCCTCGGAATGACACGGATTGGCTGGGCCACCTCCGGGCTGTACTGGTGCCCTGTGGCTGCTCTGACAAATTACCGTAAACGCAGAGGTTTAAAACAACACTCGCTAATGTCTCATAGTCCTGGGGGCCGGACATCCTAAAATCCAGGAGTGGGCGGGGCTGGTGCCTAATTGTTTTCGGGCCGTCTCCAGCTTCCAGAGGCCCCCCATTCCTTGGCCGGGGCCCCCCCTCCGACTTCAAAGCCAGCAGCGTGGCCTCTTCCACTCTGTCTCTGCTCTCCTCATCCCATTGCCATTTCTTGCCCTGACCCACCTGCACCCGTTTTGTGAAGATCCTCGCGATGAGGTTGACTCACCAGATGAATCCAGGATAATCCGGCACCTCAAGGTCCGTGACTTAATCACATTGCAGAGTCTCTTTTGCTTTGTAAGGTCATAGGTTCTGTGGATTAGGACGTGGGCATCTGAGGCGGTGAGGGGGCTTATCTAGCTTGCCAGAGAGACCCTAAAACGAGCACTAGGAGAGAACTCCTACGAGTTCCAAAGATGAATGACAGAGCCCTGAGACGCTTGCATGCTCAGTCGCTCTCCGTGAGCTCGCCAAGAGTCACTGGGTGCCTCCTCTGGGCCGGCGCCCTGCGGGGGCTGGGGAGACACACGGGTCTGGCCTCTGCGCCCACAGAGCCCGAGACCGCGATCACAGAGATGCACACATGTGCCCCCAATTTACATGCTCAAGGGAATGGAACGGCACAGGCGCCGTGGAAGCCTGAGTGCAGCGGGGCCGGAGGGACTCTCCACATGCCTTTGTCCCCCGGCCGCTCTTTTGGGGCTTGCCATCCAAAGGCCCCACTGCCAGGAACCCCCATGGGCAGGGGTCGTGAAGGTCTTTCGCCTTTGCTGCTTTGAGCGTTGTATGCACTCAGGATGGGTGGAGTGTCTGCACCTGGGCAGGCCCCAGAAATGCCATGTTAGCCCCTTGAACACCTCAGGTGGGAACGGAGCCGCCCGCACCAGGGTGACCCCCTCCCAGGGGCAGATTCTTGCCTAGGTGAAACCTTTGCGGGTTCTCGCTCGTACCGATGGAAGGAGGCCACTAGAGGGCGCCGTCCCTCTGGCGTTTTCTGCACGCGTCTCCAAGTTCTCTTCCAACTGAGCATTTATTTTTGTTGCAGGTGCACGTAGTCGTTTTTTTTTTTTTTAAGGCTTAATGATTTAATTTTCTTATTTTCAAAGAAGAGCACACTTTGGACTTCCCTAGATACAATCAGACATTAGCGATCAGATTAATTAATACAAGTTTTGCAGCACAGGGACCGGGGAACTTGCTTCACCAGGCTCATTCCTTCCACCGCCAGTTCTGTTTCTCTTTATTTGGCAAGTCCCCTCTGCGTGGTGGCCTCATCGGGTGCGCCCCCTGCTGGAAGCGATATGCATTTCGGTTTCCTTACCTTCATCCTTGGGGGGCCACATCCCTCGGGTCGGCCGGCGGGGAGACCTTGGTGTCACCTTTCGGAGAATTCTGAGTTTCTTTTGGGTGTTACTCTCCATCCCCACCCTCTGCTTCCTCCAGACTCCTTTTCACTTATCATTGATCGGTGACAGATTTTCATGGCTCTCAACTGAAATCGATTTCAACCCCAACGCCGTCGACTAGTAGACACGCGACAAATGCAGTGTCTCCCAAATCAAGGACACGGGGCGCTCGCGTCAAAGGATTTGCCGTCAGATTAGGATGACATAGGCCAGGATGGAGTGGCTGCCAGACGCTCGAGCTAAGGGGTTGGGGGGTGGCGAGAAAGCGGGAGGCAAAACAGGATGGCCCTTTTTGGGGGTCAGGGAGACCGGCTTCAGGGATAGGGCTCCTTCTGTCAGAGTGGGGGGGGTAATGGGACACATGCCACGGAGCCGCAGAAGGGCACGCGCTCAGCGCTGGCGGCCCTCGCGGTCCCTGGGGAAGCCCGCACTCTCATACCTGCCCAGACTGGCAGGTCTGCCTGACAGCGCCTGCCCGCCGGCCTTCGCCTCGGGCGCACACCTGCACTGTAATTTCCCCTGGGTCACTTGTGCGATGCTCCCAAGCCTCCCGCGGGGCCTGAGGCTCTCTTCTCCTGGTCACCTGTCACTGTGGATGGCGGCGGCCCCGGCCCACGGCCGGCAGACTCTGGGAGGCACTCATACTTTTCAGGATTGGTGTGGGGGTGTGACGGGGCCAGGCTGTGGGGCTGGCACCGCCCAGCTGCTGTCCTGATGCTTCTGTAGGGACAAGCTCTGTTCCGAGCTCTGTCGATCTGACTGGTGCCTGTTTTAAATGCTCGGCAGCCGTGCGAGGATGCTCATGGCGATGCCCGAGCGGTGAATCCAGGGTCTTCGGGATTCGGTCAGCCCTGTTGTGTGGGGAAGTGGGCGTTCCGATGTCTGGATCCTTTGGGATTGGTGACCTGGGGGCCCGTGGCCCCGCAGTCATTTCCCACTGTGGCTGTTCCACGCCTGGGCGCTGGCAGACAACTGAGGCTTTCAGGGTTCGGTCCGACTCCATCCTGTTCCGGCCAGCACACCTTTGTGGGGTCTCCTCCGTGGGCTGGGCCCTCCTCTGGGGCTCAGGGGCGACGGCACAGGGCCTCTGCTTCTAGGGGTTTATAACCCAGCAATGAGACACCCACCCAGCCGCTAGGTCCTAAGCTCCGGGGGCGGGGCGGTCCGTGAGTCCGTGGCCGGGCGTGGCAGCCTGGCCTGGCTCGCGGGCCGACTCGCTGAGCGGACGGCTGCAGACGCTCAGCCCTCCAGGAACCCAGCGCGCCTGCCGAGGACCAGCAAGGAGAGGGTGGGCGAGACCCCGCGTTTAGCTAGGCTGACTGACGACTCCACGAGCACCAGCTTGTTAAATTAGTTGTCATGACAACCTTGATCAGGTCTGGTTATTATCCCCCGGCCTCGCAGAGTAAAGACAGAGGAGTTAAAGCGTGTGCCCGAGGGCAGGTGGCC
>PVJD01010996.1:0-49360 GCA_004026545.1 Mormoops blainvillei | reverse complement strand
CCATCTCCACTACAGGACTATTCCGTAAGTGACAGTAAGAGAACCGTATGGTGTGCCATTTCTTACAGATCCAGGCCTGGAGAGAGAGGAAAGCCTTCCATGCCTGCTTTGGCAATGACTTGTTTTCACTCTGGCGAGAGCCTTAAGATGCCATGTAGGCCAAGGATAGTATACAGATGTCACTGGGGATGAAGGGTCAGGGTCACTGGATCTGTTCAGTGTGACGGAGAGCCCTGAAGATGTTGCCTCTCATGGGTTTTCTTCTTTTCATACACTAGCCATATCCTCAGATCCTATTAAGAAGAAATAGAGGTCCATCAACCTGAACCCTCAGGCACAGCCACTGCTATGAGCTGCTTTTACAGTCCCCCAAACCCTAGTTGCACCCTATCCCTCCACCTGTCTGGTAGGTCCTCAGTCAATGGCAATTGCTATCCCTGATGGACGTAGGTCCAGGAAAGGAATGAAGGATGTGTAGAGGAAGGGAGGTAGGGAGGGAGGAAGGAAGGAAAGAAAGGAGGGAAGAGATAAAGAAAGGCATTATTTTAGAGAGATATCTATAAAATGATTTGGTAATCATAAAGCAATTACTTGAAAATGATTCACTTTCTTATGACAATTCTCATGATATCATCTGAGAAGAGGGTGAGGGTTTGTCATCCTTTTCCTTTCCCACCCATCTTCTTCCTTCTCTGCTGTTGTTTGACTAGTCACCTCCCTCTGGGATGAGGCCAGTACTGCCATCAAGCCCGAGCCCTATTTCCCGGTATCACATTGCTGTCCTGTCAGGTTGGGTCCATGTTCCTCTCCATCCAGACCCTCTGACCCAGGGAGCTTTGACCAGACTCTGTTATTTCTCCTGGGATTCTTGTCTTCAGAGGTACCTGCTCCTCTGTAGAAATCTGGGTGTTTCTTGTGTCCTATCTTGCTTCTGGACTTTGGTTCTGGAAAAAATTCCTTTCTCATTTCCCATTTTTCTTTTGAGTGAGTTTTCTCTTGCCCTGTTCTGTTATCTTGTTCACTCTTATAAAAGCATTTGTGGCACCAGCCTCTAGGAGTTCTAATTTTACCCAACCCTGTTGTTCCTTTTTGTTTGGACAAGCATACTCTGTGTCTGGGTGTTAAGGGTCTTTCTGCACTTCAGAGGGGCTTGGTTTGTTCACCCGAGTGCACTCGCTAAGAAAACTGACCCCTAGCACAGAGTGTGACTCACGTAGCTTCTGACAGAGATACCCACTTGCAGAGGCGCCTTGACCTCTCCTGGCCCCTTTCCGGGTGTCGGGAGGCTGCTACTTTCCCATCTCAGTGGCCTGGGCCTTGCTTGATTCCTGAATGTGGATGATGCTGGGTACCTTGAAACATGCTCCAGGTTTTCTGGGTCTTGTTCTTTTGTTATGTCTGCATGGACCATTCCCACGTATTTCCTTGGACTCTGTTTTCTTGGCCCTAGGTTCCAGCATGATACCCCAGTGTGAATTTTTAAGGCATTTGTGGAAGTGCTGGCTTCCATTGTTAATGCTTGGCAGCCACAGTTTACCAATGGAGTATGTGAGCGTACAGATAATGCTTCCCTCTTTGATCCCCAGGGAATACCTATCTGGGATGCCATTTTTTCATATTTAATATGTACAATTAGATGAGTTTGGACAAATACAAACACCTATGAGACCACCACCACAATCAAAGAAATAGATATCAAAATCTCCCAGAATGTGTGTGTGTGTGTGTGTGTGTGTGTGTGTGTGGTGAGAACTTATCATGAAATCCACTCTCTTAAATTTAAGTACACCACACCATATTTTTTAAACTATAAACATTGTGTTGTAGAGCTGATCCCTAGAACTTATTCATCAAATAAAACTGAAACTTTATACCCACTGAGTAACAACTCCCTGCCTCTCCTCACCAATTAAAACCACTACTGTATTCTCTGCTTTTATGAGTTTGATTATTTTATATACCTTTATAATTGAAATCATACAATATTTATTCTTCTGTGATTAGCTTATTTTGCTCAGAATAATATTCTCTAGGTTCACCCATGTTGTTGCAAATGGCTGGATTCCTTTCTTTTTAAAGACCAAATAGTATCCATTGTGTATGTATCATATTTTCTTTATTCATTTATCTGTTGACAGAAACTTGTGTTGTTTCCACATTGTGGCTATTGTGAATAGTGCTACAATAAACATGGGTGTGTAGGTATTTCTTAGAGATGCTAACCTCAATTCTTTTGAATATACACTCAGAAGTGGGGATGCTGGATTTTATCATAGTTCTATTTTAATTTTGAGGGATCTTCATACTCTTACAGCTACTGCACCATTTTACATTCTCATCAACAGTGTGCAAGAGTTCTGATTTCTCCATAACCTTATCGATACCTGTCCTTTGGTTTTTTTTTTTTAAATTGCCATATAGAACCACAAAAGACCCAGGTTAGTCAAAACAATCTTGAGAAAGAAAAACAAAGCTAGAGGTATCATGTCCTGATTTCAAATTGTATTACAAAGCTATAATAATGAAAAAAATGTGGTACTGACATAAAGACAGACATGTAGGCCAATGGAACAGAATAAAGAGCCCATAAATAAATACATGCACATATAGTCAACTAATCTTTGACAAGGGTAATAAGAACACGTAATGGGGAAAGAATAGTCTCTTTAACAGATGGTGTTGGTAAAATTGTATATCCACGTGCAAAAAAAAGAAAAAAAGGAAATTGAACCTCTACCATCCATCATATAAAAACAAGCTCAAAATGGATTAAAGACTTAAGACCTGAAAACATAAACATACTTTAAAAATATAGAAGAAAATCTTTGTAGTATTGGTCCTGACAATGATTTCATAGACATGATACCAAAAGCACAGGCAACAAAAGCAAAAGTGGTCACGTGAGACTACACCAAACCAAAATCCTTCTGCACAACAAAGGAAACAATCAGCAGATTGGAAAGGCAGCTTACAGAATGGTAGAAAATATTTGCATTTTTATAAGGGGTTAGCTTTCAAAATAAGTAAGAAATCTTATAAGAGTTTAATTTCCAAAATATATAAGAAACTTCTATAATTCATTGAGTTAAAAAAAGAAAAGAAACAACCTGATTAAAAAAAAGAACAAAGGCATTTCTCCAAGTAAGAATTACAAATGGCCACCAGATATATAACAAGATGCTCAACATGATTATCAGGGAAATGCAAAACAAAAAAATTATCCAGGAAATGCCCGTGGTAGTTGGCTATTTTATAACACATTCTTTGTAACATACAGGGGTTTCCTTTTGCCCTGTTTCATTCCTCCTTTATCTCATATTTCTCTTCCCTAAGATTATATTTCCAAAGAAATAAGTTGCACATAAGGCTCTGTTTTGGGGAAATCCAGGGTAGCAAATGCCATGAAACACATGATCTATATGAGATACAGAAAGAGAAACACAATTGTCCAGTGGTGAAAATCAGTGCATAGGCCAAGGTCAGAAAAATCATGGGATGGAGCAGCGTAGAAAACCTGGAATTCACTAAGGACCCCCTTTGGAAGCTCTGGAACTAGGCTGTCCCATAGAGTAGCCACTAGCCATACGTTCCTATTAAATTTAAATGTAGGAGCCTTAGCCTCCTAAACCCATGTAAACTATGAATAAATAAATGAATGTTGTTTTAAGACACTAAGTTTGTTTTGGTTTATTTTACAAGTATAGAAAACTAAGCAGTATTTATTGCTAATGATAAAATGTAAACTTTTTTTGATTGTTGTTCAAGTACAGTTGACTCCTTTTTCCCACCACCTCCCCCCACCCTGCCCCACCCATCACTGCCTCCTATCTTCGAACCTACCCCCTTTGGCCTTGTCCATGGGTCCTTTATACATGTTCCTTGATGCCCCTTCCCCTATTTTCCCCCATTATCCTTCTTCCCCCGCCCCTCTGGTTACTATTAGTTTGTTCTTTATTTCAATGTCTCTGCCTATATTTTGCTTGCTTGTTTGTTTTGTTGATCACGTTCCACTTATAGGTGATATCATATGGTATTTGTCTTTCACCACTTGGCTTATTTAACTTAGCATAATGTTCCTCAGTTCCATCCATGCTGATGCGAAGGGTAGGAGCTCTTTCTGCTGCATAGTATTCCATTGTGTAAATGTGCCACAGTTTTTTGATCGACTCACTTACTCTTGGGCACTTAGGTTGCTTTTCTAGCACTTGGCTATTGTAAATTGTACTGCTATGAACATTGGGGTGCATAGGTTCTTTTGAATTGGTGTTTCAGGATTCTTAGGGTATAATCCCAGCAGTGGAATTGCTGGGTCAAAAGGCAGTTCCATTTTTAGTTTTTTGAGGAAATTCCCAACTGTTTTCCACAGTGGTTGTACCAGTCTGGATTCCCACCAACGGTGTACTAGGGTTCCCTTTTCTCCACATCCTCACCAGCACTTGTTGTTTGTTCATTTGTTTATGATGGTCATTCTGGGTGGTGTGAAGTGGTATCTCATTGTGGTTTTAATTTGCATCTCTCTGATGGCTAGTGATGCTGAACATCCTTTCATGTGTCTCTGGGCCCTCTGTATGTCCGCCTTGGAGAAGTGTCTGTTCAGGTCCTTTGCCCAATTTTTTAATCAGATTGTTTGTCTTTCTGGAGTGGAGCCATGTGAGTTCTTCATATATTTTGGAGATCAAACCCTTATCTGAGATACCATTTGCAAATATGTTTTCCCACATGGTTGGTTCCCTTTTCATTTACTGATGTTTTCTATATTTGTGCAGAAGCTTTTTATTTTGATGAGGTTCCATTTGTTTATTTTTTCCTTTATGTTCCTTGCTCTAGAGTACATATTGGTGAAAATATTACTCTGTGGAATATATGAGATTTCCTGCCTAAGTTTCCCTCTAGGACTTTTATGGTGTCACGACTTATGTTTAAGTCTTCTATCCACCTTGAATTTATTTTTGTGTGTGATGTAAGTTGGTGGTTGAGTTTCAGTTTTTTGTATGCACCTGTCCAGATCTCCTAACACCATTTGTTGAAGGGGCTATTTTTACTCCATTTATGCTTCTACCCCCTTTGTTGAATATTAATTGACCATAGAGACATGGGTTTATTTCTAGGCTCTCTATTTTGTTCCGTTGGTCTCTGTGTCTGTTCTTATGCCCGTACCAGACTGTTTTGATTACGGTGGACTTGTAATATAGTTTGCTATCAGGCACTGTGATCCCTCCTACTTTGTGCTTCTTCCTCAAAATTGCTGCAGCTATTCAGGGTCATTTATGGTTCCATATAAATTTCTGAAATGTTTGTTCTATATCTGTGAAATACGTCATTGGTGTTTTAATAGGGATTGTGTTGAATCTACAAATTGCTTTGGGTAGTATGGACATTTTGATGATGTTAATTCTTCAATCTATGAACACAGTATATGCTTCCATTTATTTATGTCTTCCTTAATTTCTTTCTTCAGTGTTGTGTAGTTTTCTGGGTACAGGTCCTTTAACTCCTTGGTAAGGTTTATCCCTAGGTACTTTATTTTTATTGTTGCTATAGCAAATGGTTTTTTTTCTTGATTTCTGATTCTGATATTTCATTGTTGGTGTACAAAAATGCCTTCAATTTCTCAATATTGACTTTGTATCCCACTGTTTTGCCAAATTCATGTATGAGGTTGAGTAGTTTTTTGGTGGAGTCTGGTTTTCTAGGTACACTCTCATATCACCTGCACACAGTGGCAGTTTAACTTCTTCCTTTCCAGTTTGGATGCCTTTTATTTCTTTTTCTTGTCTGATGTCTGATGGCTAGGACTTACAATACTATGTTGAATAGAAGTGGTAAAAGTGGACATCTTTGTCTTGTTCCTGACCTTAACGGGAAAGCTTTTAGTTTTTGCCCATTGAGTATGATGTTGGCTGTAGGTTTCCCTGGGAGGGGAAGGAGATGCAAAGTTACATTCGCTGACCTGGCTTTCCTCTAAAGCTCCTGTGGCAGCAGTGGTCCCTGGTGCAGGGCCCAGGGACCTTCCTGTCAACTGATAAAACCTGCTTACCATCTGTTTTTAAACATCCTCTGCAGTTTTGGCTTCCAAACTTCATATAAGCTGGAATTCTGTTGGCTATTCACTCTGTTCTTCAGAAGATTGGCTAGGTGTCCCAGTTGGGTGCATGAACAAGTGGGTTCAGCTCCCACCTATCTCGCCACCATCTTCAAAGTCAAAATGTAAACTTTTAAGCAAAAATTATAATTTTGTGTTTGGTGAGGTTTAGAACATTCCCCTCAAATCATAGCGTTATCTAATGAAGGTGTAGGCTGCTCCACATCTCAGCAAATGTCAAATAAGCTCTCACCACTTGGCAGGCACTTGGTTCTGCAGAAGCATGGGGGTGGCAGGGGTGTGTGAGGGGTTGCTGAACCTACAGCAGGAAAGAGACAGAAGGCAAAGAGGGGCAGAAGGAGCCACAGAGTGGAGAAGAGAGCACATTATGTTGGGAGATATGGGAAGCTGGTTGGGAAAGTGGTGGCATAGATTGCCCCTCCCCCCAAAAAAGGCTGTTCTGAGTCAGAAATAGGAGGAAATAGCCTACAACCCAGTGGGAACTCCCTTATTGAACAGTTCTCATCGAAACCAGATACAATCATCTTTTGTTCTCTTCAGAACACACGGAGGCTCAGGGTGCTGCAGGGACAGAGAAACCAAGGTCTGTCTACCCATAAAGAGACCCAAATATACATTCTTTATCTGCACAGGTGACATCTTCATCCAAGCTAGAAACATGCAGTTTATCAACCATGTGTAGTTTCTACCTCAAATTCCTCACTCAGAAGCGGTATCCTACCTTCCACTGTTGACTGGGGGAATGGTATTCTATCGATATTTGAGGAAAAGGAGCTGAGGGAAGAGGAGGACCTCAGATAGGACACAGAGCTCTACCTCTGCCAGGTAACCTTGTGCTCACAGGTTCAAAGGCAGTGGGCAAGACTGGAGTCCTTGGTTGTGAGTGGGGTAGAGGGAGTGGCATTCTGGGGGACTTTTGACAAAACATTTTAGAACTGAATTGAGGTTTTTATGGGATATCATTCTTTTTTCAAAGACTACTGTGCCCATCTTTCCCCGTTTGAGCTGCTGGCCTGGAAACAGCTGCAGGACTTCAGGTAGCTTCTGGAAAAAAATGTTTCCTCTAGTTCATCTACATCTTGGACTGCTGTAATTTTTTAAATATGTAAAAGAAGTGTTATAAATAAAAATATTTTCAATTTATAGTATAGAAAATGTTTAAAACATAGGGATCTTCAAAGAATAAAATAAATAATACCTTTTACTCTACAGCCATATATAGCCACTTCTTATGTTTTGCTGTATTTACTGTCAGATTTTTAAAAGGCTTATGCATATATACATGCATTTTAACAAAGAAATAATTATGTGACTATGTATTACATAGCATAATATTTTACATGAGCTTGATATTGCCTGAGCATTCTCTCATATGACTAAATATTATTATTTTATGATTTCAGTATATTCCATGATATAGATACAATAGCTTGTTCAATCAATTTCCTCTTTGGGGGAATTTATTTTGTTTTCCTCTCATCCTTTTTTCCCCTATAATGTTGAAGTGATTCTCCTTATAAATAAATATTGTTTACACGAATGCATATTTCCCAGTGGATTGGAGAGGATATGCAAATATTTAAGGATTTCAATTCATTTTGCTTAACTCCCCCTAGATGGTTCCTTGACTGTACACCCTTCCAGCTGTGTGTCACCAGTCAGTGTCCCTAGCTGTGGTCAACCCCTTGAAAGGTGACTGCTCCTGTAGATATTGGTGACATTTTCCATCATGTCAATGTGTAGTAATTTGAAATCACCTGAATGTGTGCAAACCTCACAGGCTCAAGTAACATCATTCTCTCTTGCCAGTCTGATCATGACTCATTAACTTGCAAAGATTTGTTGAACAGTTTTTGTCTTATATTCTCCAAACTTCCTAGAATTCTTCTCAAACCTATCTGAGTGCTTGGGTATCATGCAGATCCTAACTGATGACCTCCAGATATCATTTGTTGATTTGGAACACGAATGAGCTGTGATAGGTGCTCTGGAAGCCCTTCATTCTAACATGTTACACCTTAATGACCTGCTCTCCCTCAACTTTATGCTGACTTTTGTCATACCTGTATTAAACTCTCTTCCTCTGAAACCTGTCTAAATTGTTTTCTATGATGCATTTGATTTTATGTTCTACTCTGAGAGGTACCTTGTGTGTATGGGGGTGGTTAGAGAGAGAAAGAGAGAGGAGCAGAATGAGAGAGAGGGGCGAGAGTAAGAGAGAGAGAGTGAGCATGTTGTGTCCATGCTTTTTCTTGTTAGTGTAAGTTTATATGAGAAAGGGGGTGAAGATCACTCGTCCTAGGCTCCTTCTGGGGTGGGCACTGTGGAGTCTACTCTCCTGCAGTACTGAGGTCTTCTGATGGGGCACTCACTGAAAGATAGACACTGAATCAGGTGGATAAGTCAGCATGTGCTTTTGTCTGTTGTGTGATTTCGGGGGGATGTGCATGTGTGTGTAGGAGTCTATCTGTGTGTTTCTCTGTGGTGAGTGTGTGGGAAGAGATGTTTGTATTTGTATGTGTGTGTGTGTGATGTGAGTGTTTAAGTGCTTGGCTTCCATGTGTTGGGGGCATCAGGAAGGGAAGATGAGTGAAGAACAGATAATCAGGTTGCAATACAGACACCCACTATTTCTTTGAAAATAAATAAATAAATAAACAGCCTCTGGCCAAGATGGAGGCATAGGTAGATACACTTTGCCTCCTTATACAACCAAAAGAAGGACAACAACAAATTTAAAAACAAAAAACAACCAGAACCACCAGAAAATCAAACTGTATGGAAGTCCAACAACCAAGGAGTTAAAGAGGAAACATTCATCCAGAGAGGTAGGAAGAACGGAGACAGAGATGGGAAACCAGGGCGGAGGGGATGGGGACACAGCAAGGTGGTGGATGGGCAGGCGAGACGGCAGCTGGTGGTCCCAGATTTGTGTGTGGATAAACCAGGAGGAGCAACAGGAGAGTGAGACAGACCGTGCATCTCAGGGTTCCAGTGTGGGAAAAGAAAGCTTCAAAATCTCTGACTGTAAAAACCTGTGGGGGTCGCAGCAGCAGGAGTAACTCCCAGCCTCACAGGAGAGTTCATTGGAGGAGTCCTCAGCATCCTGGAACATACACAAACCCACCCACCCAGGAATCAGTGCCAAAAGGGCCCAATTTGCTTGTGGGTAGGGGGGAAGTGACTGAAAGCTGCCGAGAGCTGACTAACCGGTATTGTTCCCTCTCGGACCCCTCCCCCACAGGATAGGGCCACAAAGCAGCATGTGGGTTGCACCATCCTGGAGAATACCTAAGGCTCCACCCCTTACTGTGTAACAGGGGTGCCAGAGGAAAAAACAAACAAACAAACAAACAAACAAAAACAAACCATGGCCCAAATGAAAGAGCAGATCAAAGCCCAAAAACATAACTAAGTGATGAAGAGATAGCCAACCAATCAGATGCAGAATTCAAAACACTGGTAATGTGGATGTTCACAGAAATGGTTGAGTACAGTCACAAAATAGAGGCAAAAGTGAAGGTTATGCAAAGTGAAATAAAGAAAAATACACAGGAAACCAACAGTGAAGGGAAGGAAACTGAGATTCAAATCAATGATTTGGAGCAGAAGGAAGAGATAAACTTTCAACCAGAACAGAATGAAGAAACAAGAATTCAAAAAAAGGAGAGGTTGAGGAACCTCTGGGACAGCTTTAAATGTCCAACATTCGAATCATAGCAGTGCCAGAAGGAGAAGAGGAAGAGCAAGAAATTGAAAACTTATTTGAAAAAATAATGGAGAACTTCCTCTACCTGGCAAAGGAAATAGACTTCCAGGAAGCCCAGGAAGCTCAGAGAGTACTGAAGAAGTGAGACCTAAGGAAGCACACACCAAGGCACATCATCGTTACATTAGCCAAGATTAAAAATAAGGAGAGAATCTTAAAAGCAGCAAGAGATAAGGACACAGTTACCTACAAAGGAGTTCCCATAAGACTATCAGCTGATTTCTCAAAAGAAACCTTCCAGGCAAGAAGAGGCTGGAAAGAAGTATTCAAAGTCATGAAAGGCAAGGACCTACATCCAAGATTACTCTATCCAGCAAAGCTATCTTTTAGAATGGAAGGATAGATGAAGTGCTTCCCAGATAAAGTAAAGTTAAGGGAGTTCATCATAACCAAGCCCTTATTACATGAAATGTTAAAGGGACTTATCTAAGAAAAAGAAGAAATCAAAACTATGAACAGTAAAATGACAACAAACTCACAACTATCAACAACTGAAGCTAAAAACAAACACAAATTAAGCAAACAACTAGAACAGGAGCAGAATCACAAAAATGGAGATCACATGGAGGGCATTATCAGTGGAGAGCAGTGTGGGGAGAAAGGGAGAAAAGGTACAGGAAATAAGAAGCATAATTGGTAGATACAAAATAGACAGGGAGAGGCTAAGAATAGTATGGGAAAGAGGGAAGCCAAAAAACTTATATATACAACCCATGGACCTGAACTAAGGGGGAGGATGCAGGGCAGAGGGGAATAAAGGGGAGAAAAAAATTGGACAACTGTAATAGCATAATTAATAAAATATACTTAAAATAAGTAAATAAATAAAACAAACTGAACAGAAGAAGGGTGATTTGCAGGGACCATCTACATTTAGAAATGACTTACTCAGGGGCAAGAAGAAAGTCCTGTTCTCGCTGAGGCTGCCCAAAGTAACAGGCCCTGGGTGGCTTTGGCTGCTCCGCCATTGGCAGCCCAGGGACATCCTGTGAGTGCAACAGTCACAAATATACACCTGCGCATTCTTAAAGTCTGGGTCAGGCGCTTCCTGACAACAACCCTCATCACCAGCCCTGCTGTGTGCAGAACCTACTTCACGTTGAGAGAACACCGAAGGCTGAGTTGGCCAATGACACACATAGCCAGCTATGGGGTTAACAATGATTTAATGGGGGCAGAGCAGGGAAGAGTCACTTGATTCCCCCCCAGTCACTCTTCAGAGGAGCCCTGAGCAGCTAGAAGACTCGCTCAGCCAGTGAGACTTTCAGCCTTATTCAGGGGCTCAGGACCCCTTCAGACTGAGTGTGAGGGGCATCTTCTTAGATGGTGCAAAGAGGGAGGGGTTATGAATCGGGGGTTATGACAGCATGCTAATTGTAAGTAGAAGCAGAATAGGGGAGGGGTTGCAGCATTCAGTGGTTGATTCCTGAAGGACATGACTGTAGACCACATTACTTCTGTTTGGTCTGCTGAATTGGTGCAGGAATGACAGTTGAAGGACATGGCTCCACAACCTTGGGGTGGCAGGGCTCCGGAAGCTTGGTGCGGCATGGCTCAGGAGCCTTGGCATGGCAGGGTTCTGGAAGCTTGGTGTGACATGGCTCAGGAGCCTTGGGGTGACAGGGCTCCGGAAGCTTGGTGTGGCATGGCTCAGGAGCCTTGGCATGGCAGGGTTCTGGAAGCTTGGTGCGGCATGGCTCAGGAGCCTTGGCATGGCAGGGTTCTGGAAGCTTGGTGTGACATGGCTCAGGGACCTTGGGGTGACAGGGCTCCGGAAGCTTGGTGTGACATGGCTCAGGAGCCTTGGGGTGGCAGGGCTCCGGAATCTTGGTGTGACATGGCTCAGGAACCTTGGGGTGGCAGGGCTCTGGAAGCTTGGTGTGACATGGCTCTACAACCTTGGGGCGGCAGGGCTCTGGAAGCTTGGTGTGACATGGCTCAGAAACCTTGGGGTGGCAGGGCTCTGGAAGCTTGGTGTGACATGGGTCAGGAACCTTAGTGTGGCACGGTTCCTTGGTTTGGGGGGCGCATGGCTCCTGGGGTGGAGGTTGGCAGGGCTGTTTCACCTGCTGCTGCTGAAGCTGGGGGGGTGTGGTGCAGGGCTGCTTCTGCTGGTGGGAACTCATGCTTTAGAGGAGGCTGGACCTAGAGACAGAACAGATTGTTTAAACAGGGATTAACTAGGGAAGAAGCCACATTGAATGCTAAATAAATTTAATTTCAGGACCCTCTATAAGAACGAGCCTCTTTCTACACAGGAGTGAGCTCTGGCTGTTCTCCTATAGTTGAGAGTAAAATATGCTTTGGCAATTTGTGGGCCCTTTCCAGAGGAGGAGCTTAAAGGTAATTTGTTTGCTCCATTTCAGTGGGATTCATTGCTCAGCTTCCTTTCTTTCCCAGACATGTCACAGTCTTCATTGACAAGTACGCATATTAGGTCTTTCGGAAGGCTGTGCCTTAGAAATGACTGTAGTCTACTCACTCCTAGCACTACACAGCACACCCGTGGCTTATGGGATGACTCTATGTGAAGCCAAGCTCCTGCTGCCTCACTCTGGACTTTGCTTACACAAAATGCTTTCCTTTCCATCTCTGCTGTCCAAATACTCCTTCCTCCTTTGTAGCTCACGTCATGTGCCATTGTTGCGGTCAGTGTTTAGCTAAATATTTATAAAAGGTAGAGAGAAAAAGAAACTAGGCATTGATTTTAATAAACTGGGAAGTATAAACCTGTATGCTTGTTCAGCCAGGAAGTCACATCTTCACATTCCAGGGGATCACAGTATTTCTCAACTGAGAAGATTAACACGTCTCCCTTCCCCTGTCTGGTACCAGATTGTTGGGGGCCACAAGGGGAAGTGCTGGACTGTAGAGGCCTGTCAGTCTAACTAGGGGACATGGACCCATCCAAAGCCCACAAAAGTTTGGATAGGGATGTGGATCTATCCAAAGCGCTCACAAAGTGATTGGTTCTTTTGAGAAAGCGCCTTGTCTGCCCCAAACCCTAGCTCCTGGCTATAACCCCAGGGGAACAAAGAAGCTCACTCTCTTGCTCGTGACCCGCACTTATGCAGTACATGCACCCGTTCTTTCCATGGGCCATGTGGCCCTAGCAGCCGTATGGCTCATGGCAGGGCAATTCCACACGCAGGCTCCGGGAGGGAGCCTGAAACAGTCTACAGCTGGAAACACACTAAGCCAGCCGGATGCTGGACTGGACTGCGCTTGAACATGGAGCACAAACTCTGGGCAGTGGCCTTCGTCCTAGTCCTACTGAAGACAAGATAGGACTTTTTCTGTGGCAAGACTGCCAAAGATGGGACATTGGGAAACCAGGATGGGAACCCCCTTAATTGTACATCATCTTCCTCGTGTGGATCTCAGGAAATTCTTTTCCTTTAGACACCACAAGAGCCCCTCTTCTACCAGTAACAGAGCTTGAAGCCAATTGTTTGCTCCATTGCAGTGGGAGTCACTGCTCAGTTCCCTTCCCCCCCAGACATGCCACATCCCTCACTGACAAGCACCCACATTAGGTCTTTTGGAAAGCCACATCTTAGAAACGATTGCAGCCCACCCACTAGCACTACACAGCATGCCTGTGACTTACAGGACGACTCTCTATGAATCCGAGCTCCTGCAGTCTAGCCTGGGCTTACACAGTCCCCTCTGAAATGCCTCCCTCCCATGCCGGCTGTCCAAATACTCCTCCATCGTAGCTCACATCATCGCCTCCACTGAGAGCTCTTCGTGAGTGCGGCTCCCCAGAACTGCCACAGCCCTCCCCGCCCCTTCTCCGCGCACCAGTCACTATCTACTTTATGCCTCATCTAGGTGTGTGCACGCGTTATCTTCCCTGCTAGGCTGTGAGTTTGTTGAGTAAGTTCTTATGGGTCTGGGTATGATTTACCCAAAGTGCTTAGCATAGTGCCTTAAATACAGTAAAGGGCCCGGTAGAGGTCTATCAAATGAGTTAAAAATTTTATAATAAGTATAAACAGAGAGGGCAGTGGTATTTCTCAGAGTGCTCTGGGCCTGAGCTATAATCGTAAGCCTGCATTTAACTTATTGGGGTCCAATAAGTTAAATGCCTTAAGAAGGGGCCTTTCACATATCTGTCCCCTTCCCTGACCCCAGTTCCAGAGTTGTCCACTGAGGTGGCTGATTTAACCACCTACTAAGTTCTCTTGAAACCCAGACCGTGCTTTAATTTAAAATAAAAATACCCCAGTAGCCTCACTCTCTAGTTAATACCCCACATCAGCCCTCTTACATGCCTGCCTCTGCCCAGTTTCTAATAATGAAAAAATAAATAAGAATTTCACAGTGGTTCCAGTCAGAGACTCACCTGGTACACACAGAAGATCAGGTTTTGTGGTCGCTCTGGTCTGGTGTAAAGTCGATGGCCAGCTGGCTTTTTATAAGGTGACTGAGCCCTGCATTAAGAAAATAGAATTGCCCCAGGTCCCTCTGTTTTCATTCCTCACCTGTCAAAGATGATTCACCCCACTCCCCTCAATTATCAGTTGGCTCAGCTTTTGTGATGAAAACCACCCACTTGGTATTTTTTGGCACTGACTCCCTGATGGTGACGTCACCCAGGCATAATTCCCACTGTTACTCTCCCCCTTAGACCCAAGTGCAGGGCTCGTATTGGGGGACGGCTGAGCCACAGGCTTCCTGGGCGCTTTTATGAGCTAACCCTGGAGGGAAAGCTGAGACCTTTTGTGATCTTGCCGCCTTTCTCTCTCTTCTTCCTTGAGGTGTTCGCTCCTTATATTCTGTGGGATAGGATGCATTTGGGCACGTGAGCAAGTAGGAAAGGGAAGGGGGGCAGTGCAGCTGAGGTGGGCACACGTTGCCTGCAATGGAAAGGTGGATGCTAGAGATCATGAAGTTGACTGAATGTAGACTCCTTGTCTTCAAGATTCCAGACCATTATATCCATTTCCCGCATCTTTCTCCCGACTCCGTTGAACTACACACATTCAGAATTACTTAATTATCACCCCTGACCCCACCCCTTCATGACTGGTTGCTAATCTGGGCAAACCTGCTTTGCTTTCACCAACCACACCTTCACCCCTCTCCTACTTAAGAGATTTTCAAGGGCTAATTCATCTTCTGGGATAACCTTTCCCTCTACTCCACCCAGCTTCCTGGCCGTGGCCCTTTCCTCCTTCCTAACCCAACTACATACCACCCCACCTGAAAACCTGGAAGCCTTTTGTTACTGCCTGCACCCCAAGCCTAGCCATGGAGCCCTCAGCGATGAATCCCCCCCCACCTCTCACCCCCTCCCAACTCCAGCCCCCAATGCCTAGAGCTCTTATTGGCAGCAATGTCCCCCCACCCCTGGCTCTGTATCTCCTGGGAGTTTTCTGAGTGTCAGAGCTGTGCCTGCTCAAAACAATGGTGTTCCCAGGGTAATTTTTTTTCCTCATTCATTCAACAAATATTAACAGAGTCCTTAGTAGATGCCAGTCCTGGCTCATTCTAGGAGCTCTCTGTACAAAGACCGCTTTCCCTCACCAGACCTGGAAGTCCCTGAGGCAAGAGACACAGTCTCACTCAGAGCCACTGCACAGCGGAGCGTGGAGCGCCTCCGTCCACACTCCTCACGTGATAGATAACTGGGGCATTTGTGGCCGAGAGAAGTAAAATAACTCCCCCAAGGTCAAACAACGAACCCCATAAGAAAAGGAATTCCATGCAGATATTCTATGTTCTCCTTTGCCTTAACCCCTCCTAATGCCTACAGAGGAAATTAAGCAGGAACGTGATCCAAGGTGGAAAGAGGAGCCCGGCTTCCTGGCTCCGAGCTGGATCCACTCAGTCCTGGGAAAGCGTTGTGTGCGTGGCACGGTGGAAAGACACAAAGAGGCTTCCCTTTGGGTAAGCCCTTAATTTTTTCTAGGATGACTCCTCTTAAGTAGTCATCAATCTGCTTCATGTTTGAAGTGGCTCTGAGGATTAATAGGAGGTATTTCTAGCTCTGCTAAAACTAGAAGGGGACGCAAATTAACACAGGCGGCAATAAGGCATTGATTCAGTTTATCATTACTCAGTGGACCAGGGTCTGAGAGGAAGGAAAAGGCTAAAATGCCTGTTTTGAACAAGAACTGCTTTCACTGTGGGGGAGGCCCCATAGTGACAGAGCCTGCGAACCCTGACGAGTAGTGACATTGAGGATGGCAGAAGGTGAGCAGCCTCAGAGCACCTGCCCAGGTATATCTTCCCTCCATGATGGTCAGGTCTTGACCTTTTCTGGGGACACAAGAACAGTCATTCCTTAGGTTCTCACAACAGCAATTTCCTCTAATCAACATAACATAAAACGAAGTCACTGGCTCAGAGCTGCCCTTAAAACGCAGTCTGTTACTAGGTGTGGCCTTAGGAAAATCCAAATCACCCTTTAAACCCAGGTGCGTGGATAGTTTCTCCTCATTTGCCTCCACTGCCACCAAATGCACACTTAAATATTTGTGGAGCACCTGCTGGCTCCACAGCTGAGTCACCTCTCATGAACCCCAGGCCTGGGTCAGCCTCCCACTGTGTCCCCATAGCCAATGGTCCTCATCCATCCTCACATGGTACCTGGTGTGCAGTAAGCAACCGCCCGGTGAGCTGGCGATTGTCGTATGACTAACTGACTGAATGACTGGACGAATAAATTAACGAATGGCATTATTTGTAAAGACAGGCCTAGAGACTGCTGGAAAGCCCCTCATCTTTGAGGATGAGCTGAGAAACGAAAGGTTCACAGAAGACAGACAGTGCTTCCACTGTCTTCCCCACACGTCTGCCTCACTGTTGGTCAGTTAAAAGACCCTTCTCTCTGGGCTGCTACCAGCACTGTGGCCACCGCTGGGCTCCAAGCCTCTCACCTCAGTTTAGCTCCCCTTGGGGCTTGAGCCAGGTTCTCCTCTTCACCCAAACTCCCCCTCAGGAGCCCCTGACAGAGGGAGCACCAGGAAGAACCTGCTGATGTCCCTGGTAGAATTCTCAGCCCAAAGGAAACTGCTTTCTTTGTTTCTTTTTTGTTCTTTTTTTTTTTTACTTAAAACAACAGAAATTTATTATCTCACAGTTGTGAAGCTGGAAACCTGAAATCAAGGTGTCGGCAGGGTTGGTTCCTTCTGGGCGCTCTGAGAGGGAATATGTCCTGAGCCCCTCTTCTAGGTTTAGGTGGCTGCCGGCAATCTTTGGCACCCCCCGGCTCCTAGATGTACCACCCCAATCTCTGTCTTCGTCTTCACATGGCTTTCTCCTTTATGCATTTCTTCTCTTGTCCTGAAAAGGACACTGGTCACATTGGATGAAGGGCGCATCTCCAGAAAGACCTCATCTTAACTAATTACCATGTCCAAATAAAGTCACATTCTAAACTTCCATGAGGGAGTTCCTGGGTTCGTTATTCAACCCACTATAGGCCGCCATCCTCTGGCTCCTGAAAATTCATGTCCGTCCCACATGAAAAATACATTCCCATCATTCTCAAATGAATGCCTTAACCTATTCCTCCTCCAACTCTAAGACCAAAATATCTAAATATAAACTCAAAGCACCCAAATATCATCGTCTAAATCAGGTATAGGCTCTGGGTATGGTCCATCATGGGGTAAACTTCCTCTTCATCCTTAAACTTGGGAAACATCAAACCATCAGAGTCTGGTTCCTGATTCCACAAGACAGAGAGGGAGGCAAGGGATGGGACCTTTCCTATTATCAGTCCTGATACCAATATTTAGGGTCGTGTCTAACAGTCTGCTCATGCTCAATTAATGTTTCTTTTATCCCTTTTTATGAAATTTATTGGGGTGACACTGGTTAACGAAATTACACAGGTTTCAGGTGCACATTTACACAACACATCATCTGTACACTGTATTATGTGCTCACCAACCCAAGTCAAGGCTCCTTTCATCACCATTTATCCCCCCATTCCACCTCGACACCCCAGCAGCCACCACATTGTTGTTCGTGTCCATGAGCTTTTTCTCTTTGTTTCCTTTCAGTCGATCCTTCCACCCCTAACCCCACTACTCCCTGCTCCACCCCAACAGCTGGCAGCCTGCTCTCTGTCTGTGAATCTGTTTCTGTTTTGCTCGTTAGTTCATTTCGTTCCTTATATTACACATATGAGTGAAAGCATATGGTATTTATCTTTCTTTGGCTTATTTCACTTAGCATAATGTTCTCCAGGTCCATCCATGCTGTCACAAAGAGTGTAATTCTCTTCTTTTTATTTTTTATGGTCAAGTAGTATTCCATTGTGTAAATGTACCATAGCTTTTTTACCCACTCATCTACCGATGGACACTTGGGCTGTTTCCCAGATCTTGGCTATTGTAAACAACACTGCAATGAACATAGGGGTGCATATATTCTTTCAAATTTGTGATTTGGATTTCTTAGGATAAATTCCCAGAAGTGAAATCACTGTGGTAATGCCGTACTGCTTTCCACCGTGGCCGCACCGGTCAGCATTCCCAGCAGTACAGGAGTGGTCCTCTTCCTCCACATCCTCACCAACACTCGCTGTTTGTTAATTTATTGATAACTATTCTGACAGGCGTAAGGTGACATCTCATTACAGTTTTAATTTGCATTTCTCTGAATATTAGTGACGATGAGCATCTTTTCATATGTCTATTGGCCACCTGTGTGTCGTTTCTGGAGAAGTGTCTATTCAGGTTCTTTGTCTATTTTTTAATTGGATTGTTTGTTTTTTGTATGTTAAGTTTTATAAGTTCTTTATCCATTTTGGATATTAAGCCCTTATCAGATGTATCATGAAAGAACATGTTCTCCCATTTAGTGAGTTGTCTTTCCATTTTGTTGATGGTTTCCTTTGCTGTGTAAAATTTTTTAGTTTTATGTAGTCCCATTTGTTTATTTTTTTCCTGTGCCTGAGGAAATAGATCAGAAAAAATATTGCTATGAGAAATGTCCAAGATTTTACTGTCTGTTTTCTTCTAGGATTTTAATGGTTTTGAGTCTAACATTTAAGTCTTTAATCCATTTTGGGTTTGTTCTTGTGTATAGTGTAAGAAAGTAGTCTGGTTTAATTTTTTGCAAATATCTGTCTAATTTTTCTAACACTCTTTATTGAATATTTATTTATCTTTACTCCATTGTATGCTTTTGCCTCCTTTGTCAAATATTGATTGAATATAAAAGCATGGGTTTATTTCTGGGCTCTCTATTCTGTTCCATTGATCTATAGGCCTGTTTTTATGCCAGTGCCATGCTATTTTGATTACTATGGTTTTATAGTATAGTTTGGTATCAGGTAGCATGATTGCTCCAACTTTGCTCTTCTTTCTCAAGATTGCTGTGGCTATTTGGGGTCTTTTGTGACTCCATGTAAATTTTTGGAATATTTGTTCTAGTTCTTTGAAATACACCATTGGTATCTTGATAAGAATTACATTGAATCTATAGGTTAGTTTGGGTATTATGAACATTTTAATGATTTAGTTCTTTCTATCCATGAACACAGCATATACTTCCATTTATTTGGATCTTCTTCACATTCTTTCTTCAGTGTTTTATAATTTTCTGAGTGCAGGTCTTTTACGTCCTTGGTTAAATTTATTCCGAGGTATTTTATTCTTTTTGAAGCAATTGTGAATGGGATTGTTTCCTTAGTTTCCCTTTCTGATAGCTCATTATTAGTGTATAAAAATCCGAGGACTCTACTTTCTGTTCCTCTGTTCATCCCACCAAATTCGTCTCAGGCCCTGGAGGATCTGAACCCAGCTCTGAAGCTTGGTACTCTGGGTTCTCCTTTGGCCTTGACCCTGGATGCCAAGGAATTTCCCTGTCGCCTGCTACCCCGCCCTAGTCTGGGTCTCCTGCCCGCCTCAATCTGTGCTTCCTTCTCTCAATGCAACAGTGCTCTGTCTCCTGACTCTGGAACTTTCCATTGACCCCCATCATCATTCTCCCTGTTTGTTTACCTGAAGCTCACTTAGTAGTTGGTGTTAAGTCTGTTGTCCCTGTCAAATAAGCTTTGTTTCGTTGTCAGCGTGGGGCCTAGCCGATGAATCTGGACCTGCAAACTCCCTACATTAAAAAAGAAAAAAGTGGGGGTGGGGGTGTCTTCTAATGGTAAGTCCATCTCCCAGGGTCCCTCAGGCTTTCACAGGAGCCCTTCCTTAGTTCACAGGAGGCTGCTCTTCTTCCCAAGCTCGAACCGGGCTTCCCTTTGGACCGTCTGTGAGGTCCTCCATCAGCTCTGAGCTGCCTCTGGTTCACCATCCATTTACAGGGCAGGGCAGGCCGGCCCTGAGCCTAACCAGTTATCAGGCCCTCCTGACTTAGGTCGCTTCCTCCTCCTTTACTTCCCCGAGGCTCAGAGCAGGCAGAGAATATTCTGCAGAATTTCAATTCTAGCCATTTTTTACTGTAGGAGCCTATATTTGAAATATGACACCATCTAGAAACAAGCAGCATTAAGAGAGTTTTACTTTCCGTTCCTTCCCCCGCACTGCCCCCCATCACTGTGAGAAGCAGGGTTTTGGCTGCTTGTTACAGGTCTTGAGGGTTAAAGAGAGAAGTCTCAGTAACACACAGGATCCCCATCTGAAAAAGAGGAGGAAAATGGGGAAGCAACACCGGGCCCCAGGGGTTTAGAAGCCTCCCGAGCACTTTGGCCAAGCAGGCAAGGGAAGCAAAAGTTGTAAACACGGATGCAGAGGTGGGAGAGCACCAGGCATCCTGGCACTGAGAACCTCTCCCCAGCTCTGTGTCCTACAGCAGGGAAGGGACAAAGGGGGCGAGGACGGGACTTGGTCCAGGCTTCAGAGCTTGCTTAGCAGTAGAATTAGACTGATGCCTGGGATACAGGGCTCCCTCTCCAAGCCTCTGTCTTGCTAAGAATAGAGCACACCCCTCCCTCTTTTCTCTTTTCTCTTTTCAATCCCTGAAGGGATAAACATTTAAATCTTCTTTGCTTGAGGTAAGTAGAAATTGTTTCAAAGCCTTGTTCTGCCCTTGTTAGTTGGATGACCTTGAGCAAGTTACCTAACCTTTCTGCACTTTAATGTTCTTAATCTTTAAATTGGGAGCTTTAGATTGTACTTTACAAGATTACCATAAAGATTAAATGAAATTATGCCTCAGACATTTTTAGGATGAATGGGTTAAAATGTTGTTCATAATGATTCTTGCTAATTTGTCTCATTCTTTCCTCTCCTCCTCCTTGAAATCAGATGAAACGTCTTCCTATTGTCTGTGCAGTTTTCTTTTTCTGCTGTGTATGTCTGTAAGAGAGGGGGGTGGAGAGAGAGAGAGAGAAAGAAGACGCTTTATCCCCCTCACTTTGTCTCCTAAACTTTCAGACGTCCGTGTTGACTGGATTATATGGTGAGTTATCGGATAGTGGCGATGACTACACAGTCCGTGGTTTATGTGAGTTGGGGCACGGGGGTGGCTAAAGCTGCTGGTGATTAAGCAATGACCTGGGCATGCCCCAGATAATGAAACTGAGGCAGAAAAATGTTAGGCAACTCTTCCAAGAGGTTACAAAGATAGAATGTGCTAGGACACGGTCTCTTAACAACCCTGCCACATTGCTTCTCAATATTAGTGAAGTGTGGGGCACCTGTATAAGCTGGAAGACTACTCTTAGAAGAGACACCGGCTGGGTCCTGACATTCTTGCACAGCTGAACTGCTCAACTGCCCATCTGTTATCCATTCGACACAAAGTTTCCCTGGGTATGGATGATCGAGAGATACAGGTAGATAACTATTTTTATTGGAGGGTATTGAGTTTTGAAATGGAATCTGGGATGGTTCAGACCATGTGCTAGGTGTGCTCCCCCTCAGATCATGTGTTGCCCCTTGGACTGTTGAAGGGGCACAGTGACAAGCACGTGGCTAAACACTGTCCCCAGAGAATCCAGAACCCCACTGGAGGTGACCGCTGTTTGTAGTTGATGGCCTCACCCTTGTTTGTTCAGCTGTGCCTGCTTCACCCCAGTCCACCTCGAGAGCCGCGCCTCCGGAGAGCAGAGCGGCCTCCAAAGACCACAGGTGTAAAAACACGAAGTCCCAGGTTCAGATTCTGACTCTGGTCCTTACTAGCTGAGTGTGTGTGATATTGGGAAGGTCTCTTAACAACAGTAGCTTCCATCTGATTGGCACCCACAAAGTGTTAGCTTTTGTTCTGGACATTTGACGCTAATTGTCACAATAGCAGTGCTAGGAACAGGTCATTAAACCCATTGTGCAAATGTGGAATTTGAAGCACAAAAGAATTAAGTCACCTGCTCAAGTTTACATGGCCAATAGGTGGCAGGCCCAAGATGCAAACCCAGTACTGTGACTCCGAGGCCTTTATGAATCTTGGTTTATCTTACCTGTACATTAGGAATGATAATATTGGCTTCCAGGACTGTTATTAAATGGAATTATGTATGCAAAGCAACTGCTACAGTGACTAGAGCATAGTTGATGGATACTAGATACCAGTGCATTTCTTCTCCTTAGGATCTGAAACACATCATTTATTAGAAACTCACCTCCAGTGACTCAGAAGATTTCATAAAATTCTTGGTTTATGAAGCAGCCACTTGGTCATTTGTTTAACACATGTTTGCTGAATGACAACCGAATGTCAAGCATGAAGTCCGGTGGAGAAATGGGCAGCATTTGATGAGCTTCTGGGACCCAATACCAATGAGTGAAGAGTGTTTCCCCAACTGACCTAAGCATAAGAATTACTTGAGATGCTTGTTAAAAATACAGCTGCAACCTCTCCATCCTAATAAAATAGAAATAGCTAAAGGAGACCTGGGGATCTGTATTTCTGAAATGTTCATCAGGTGGTGGGGAAACACTAGATTCTAAACCCAATGTCTTTTCTACCTTGACTGCAATTAACATCATCTAGTTTCCTTTTAAAAAAATATCCATATCTGGTCTCCACTTTAGTTTTATTCAGTTAATTTTTAAAAAGTCTCCAGATATTATCATGGTTGAAAACCACTGCTCCCACCTCCACTCCTAGTGCCTGAATCTAGGCAGAGAGTCCCAGTCCCATGACCTAATCCAGGTGGAAGTAGTTGCAGGTGGGTGGGAGAAGGTGTAGGTGGGTGCTAAGGTGTCTGAGCAGATACTAACATTGATGTAGCTAGATGCTAATAAATGTGGGTGTTTGGTCTGAGGATATTGGGAGCCTTGGGAAGAAATTAAGCCCCACAAGGAAGGCGAAGTATTATACTTCCACACACCCTTGAACTCCAGCTCCCATCCAGGGAATCGCCAAAGGGCAGGCTCAGGCCAAGCAGGTCCTGGGGCCAGTGGTCTGGAGTCAGGACGATACTGAGTCACCTGCCTAGACTTCATCCTGTGAACGGTATGGAGCCTTATTGGTGATATAGGGAAGGCAAAACTTTATCTCTAGCCATCTTAGGTTTTTACCTGGACTCTTAAAAAAAAAGATTAACGATGACAATAGAAAACCAAACACTTTATTTATGTGTACACATCTTGAGGGAGAAGTCTGAAACAAAGAGAAACTCAAAGCCGAGGCCCAGGACTGCACCTTACATAATGTGTTCAACAAGGCCATCCGCTTGTGGGGAAATGACAGGGCAAGGAGAAGCAGTTTTAGGCTTCTCCGGGCAGCAAGCCGCGGTGAGGTGAGTATGTGGGTGGGAACTGAGGGAGGGCTGTTTGTTTGCAGATTCCTCCGGTGTCAGGTCTGGGCTGATCAGAGCCTGTGTCCAGTAGAAGGAGAATTTGTATCCTGCCTCTAGCACAGAAACCTCCCGGCTTCTGTTCTGTTTACTCTTTCTTGATTGCCTTCCGCTCAAAATAATTGTTATATCTAAGAGGCATATTTTGGGTGACACATTTTGATTTCCTCTAGTGGTTCAAAGACTCATGCTTCCTGCTTCCAAGGAGTTTCTGGTAGGGACAAACTAGGACCTTTGGAGTCCCAAAGTACTAAAACTTATACTTTTCTGCCTTTCTGCCTTTCCTGCCCTGGCAAAAGATATCTTTACTTTTTCACAATCACCTAAAGCACGTAATTGTTGCCTCTTTTTAGATTTGCTGGTTACCACAGTCTAAAACTGTTCATGAAACCTGACATTCTTTATTTTGTTCATTCATTTGTTCATTCACGCATTTCTGGGTTTTGCTCATGGCCCAAACACATTTCCTCTGAGTATTAGGAGACCGGCAGATCCATCCTCACAGGAGTAGTGCGGTTGGGGTAGAGAACAGGACCCACAAAAATGCAAAAGCCCAAGAGTGCATAGGTGTATCTAATTTTAGGGCAGGAAGAAGGCATCCAAATCAACTTCTCATATGTGGACAGAGGACCATGGTGAAGGGACTTGCTTGAGGTCACAGATGCATTTAGTACAGAGCCAGAGCTGGAGCCCATGTCTCTTCTTTTCCAGTCTTACAGTGCTCCCCAGGCTGAAAAAGAGACAACAATGACATATTAGCACAGATTCCTGAGTCAATTAAAAGCTGTCCCCTAGAGACAGGCATGGACCTTTACAGCTGTTACCTTCCCCAGCTGTAGGTGATAATAAGATCGATCATTTATTGAGCCTATACCATATCCAGCTAATTTATAGAGATTATCACTAATCCTCACAAAACATCTGCAAATAATTGTTATTAAACCATTAAAGCTTTTCACATATGAGAAAACTAAGGCTTGGGCTCTTTGTGACTAGGCGCGATCAGTTGCACAGCTGGGAAATGGAGATGCTGAGACTCAGCTCTGTTCACTCTGACTACGGAAACTGTTCCTTTCTTGAAGGGAACTATCAAAACAGCTCCCATACAGATGTCAAGGTCTGGGCACTTTGTCTTTAAGGAGCTACTGGCCAGGGGTGGCAGCAAGGAAGGTACTCGTAGGCTTGTGACTGGGCAGGTGGATCCGGTGGGAATTGGGTGTTCTGTCTCTAGGGTGGAAAGAATTTTCTGGGCACGTGGAAGAATAGAGCAAGGAGTTGCCTGTGAGCTCTCCCTCCCCTACCACAATGTTAAGAGGTTTTCTAAATGTACTTTCTTTTCCAGGATGAACAAAACTATTATTTTCATTGCACTGATGTGTGGGGTTTGAAGATAGGATAGGTAGGGAATCAGTGAAGTATGCACAGAAATGGGGAAAAACCACCGATTGCCAAGTCATTGAGAATGGAAACACTGCCCAAGTACTTTTTAAATTCATATAGCCTTTTATAAAAATTTGGAAGCAAAATTTATACAGGAAAATGCAAAGAGCTCAATGAATTTTCACAAAGTGACCGCATCTATCTATCTAGCACCCAGACAGTGATAAAACTTGATCAGCTCCGTGGAGCGCCCTAATCCCACCTTTGAGTCATTTTGACCCTATGTAGATGGGATCATTTAATATGTAGTTTTAATGTCTCCTTCTTTCCCTCAAAATTATGTTTGCGAGAGTATCCATTTTTGTGTAGTCTCTCATTGTAAGAATATACCACTAGTGTTTAGCATCTTTTTTATATGTTTATTGGTCATTTGAATCTTTTTATATGTTTATTGGTCATTCGGACATTCTCTTTCATGCAGTACCTGTTCAAGTCTTTGCCCATTTTCCAGGAGGTTTTCTGTAGTTTGTATTAATTTTAGGATTACTTTCTGTATTCTGAATATAATGCTTTATCTATAATATATACATATATGTGCGTTTGTATATATTCATATATACATATACATATATGTGACTATGAGTGTGTATGTAAAATTCCCCGGGGCTGTGTCTTTGTGTCTTTTAATAGTATCTTTTGTTGAACAGAGTTCTTAGTTTTAATGTAGTTGAATTTATTAATTTTTTTCTAAATGGAACTTTTGTGCTCTTTAGAAGATCTTTGCCTACTCCAAGGTCAGTAAAACATTCTTTTGCCTTTTCTTCAAAAATCACATATTGTTTCAACATTTGAATTTAGATGTACAATTTATCAGGGAGTTAAGGTGTATCTGTTCCATATGAATGTCCATTTTACTCATTGTCATTTATTGAAAAAAATATTCTTTCCCCATTTGTTTGCAATGCCAGTTTTTGCAATAAGTCAGATGATTGTGTGTGTATGGCTCTATTAGACTAAAATAGAATCTTTTGCTACACAAACATGGCACAAGTCTTCATTCATTAGTTCTTCTTTAGTTTCTTTCAATATTGTTTTATATTTTTTGTATAAAGTTCCCATAAACCTTTCATTAAATTTAGCTGAGGTAATTGATGCTATTTTTTAATTTCTTTTTCCTTCTGTCATTATTGAGATACAACTGACGTACAACATTGTGTAAGTTGAAGGTGCACAGTGTGGTGATTTGATACACTTACATAATGTGGAACCTTTGCCTCTATTTTTTTGAGGTTAAACTAACAAAAAGTATAAATATTCAGTATAGTCCAGTGAATTTTTTATATACATATGTACCCATGGAGCCACCACCCACAGACTGAAAATATTCCAGAGCCCCAGAAAACTCCATCATGTCCCCTCTAGTCAGCACTCTCTCCAGGGACAGCCATTATCCTGACTGTCATAAAAGATTAGATTTGCCCCTGCCTTACATTCTAAACTCTCAATCTGGTATGTTCCCAAGATCCGTCTTCCTGTCAGGTTGCAAACTCTAATCACTGTTTCAGCCGGCCTTTCGGAAACTTTTTGCTTAGGTTTTCAGTACCTTGATCTGAACATTTCTTTTCTTTAAAGTATATTTTATTGATTATGCTATTACAGCTGTCCAATTTTTTTCCCCTTTGTTCCCCTCCGCCCTGCATCCTCCCTCCCACCAGCATTCCCTTCCCTTAGTTCACATCCGTGGGTCGTACATATAAGTTCTTTGGCTTCTCCATTTCCTATACTATTCTTACCCTCCCCCTGTCTATTTTGTACCCACCAATTATGCTTCTTATTCCTTGTACCTTTTCCCCCACTCTCCCCCCTTCACCCTCTGCCGATAACCCTTCATGTGATCTCCTATGATTCTGTTCCTGTTCTAGTTGTTTGCTTAGTTTGTTTTTGTTTTATGTTCAGTTGTTGATAGTTGTGAGTTTGTTGTCATTTTACTGTTCATAGTTTTGATCTTCTGGTTTTTAAAGTAAATCCCTTTAACATTTCATCTAATAAGGGCTTGGTGATGATGAACTCCTTTAACTTAACTTTATCTGGGAAGCATTTCATCTGCCCTTCCATTCTAAATGATAACTGCTGAACAGATTAATCTTGGATGTAGGTCCTTGCCTTTCATGACTTTGAATACTTTCCAACCCCTTCTTGCCTGGAAGGTTTCTTTTGAGAAATCAGCTGATAGTCTTATGGGAACTCCTTTGTAGATAACTGTGTCCTTATCTCTTGCTGCTTTTAAGATACTCTCCTTATCTTTAATCTTGGCTAATGTAATTATGATGTGCCTTAGTGTGTGGTTCCTTGGGTCCGACTTCTTCAGGACTCTGAGCTTCCTGGGCTTCCTGGAAGTCTATTTCCTTTGCCAGGTTGGGGAAGTTCTCCATTATTTTTTCAAACAAGTTTTTAATTTCTTGCTTTTCCTTTTCTCCTTCTGGCACCCCTGTGATTCAGATATTGGAACATTTAAAGTTGTCCCAGAGGCTCCTCAGTCTCTCCTCATTTTTTGAATTCTTGTTTCTTCGTTCTATTCTGGTTGAATGTTTATTTCTTCTTTCTGCTCCAAATCATTTCTTTGAGTTCCAGTTTCCTTCCCTTCACTGTTGGCTTCCTGTGTATTTTTCTTTATTTCACTTTGCATAACCTTCACTTTTTCCTCTATTTTGTGACCATACTCAACCATTTCTGTGAGCATCCTGATTACCAGTGTTTTGAACTCTGCATCTGATTGGTTGGCTATGTCTTTGTCGCTTAGTTGTTTTTCTGGAGTTTTGATCTATTCTTTCATTTGGGCCATATTTCTTTGTCTTGGTGTACCTGTTACATTGTAAGGGGTGGAACCTTAGGTATTCACCAGGGAGGGGCAACCCACTTCACTGCATGGTGACCCTGTATGTGGGGGGAGGGGTCAGAGAGGGAACTGTGCCACTTGCTCGGCTTTTGGCTGGCTTTCAGTCACTTCCCCTGCTACCTACAAGCAAATTGGGCCCTTCTGATGCTGATTCCTGGGTGGGTGGGTTTGTGTATGTTTTAGGACCCTATTAGTCTCTCCAATGAACTCTCCTGTGAGGCTGGGAGTTTCTCCCGCTGCCATGGCCCCCATAGGTTTTTATAGCTAGAGGTTTTGAGTCTTTCTTTTCCCATGCTGAAACCCTGGATTGTACAGTCTGTCTCGCTCCCCAGTTTTTCCTCCCAGCTTTCCATATGTAAATGTGGGAGCAGTCTACCAGCTGCTGCTTCACCCGCCCTGTCCTCCAGCTGCCATCTTGCCACCTGCTGCCTGTCTCCACCCCTCCTACCAGTTTGGGTGAATGTTTCTTCTTTAAGTCCTTGGTTGTCGGACTTCCATACAGTTTGATTTTCTGGCAGCTCTGGTTGTTTTCTGTTTTTAAATTTGTTGTCCTTCTTTTGGTTGTATGAGAAGGGAAATTGTATATACCTATGCCTCCATCTTGGCTGGAAGTCTAGATTCTGAACATTTCTTAAATTAACTATATTGTCATTGTCTTAAAGACCCCAAAGGCAACCACCAACTCTTTCAGTTTCTGTCCCTGTAGAAGAATCTTTCACAGTGAAAAGCTCAGGTTTTCCTTCTTCTGCTCATGCCCAGGATTTACTAATGATCCTGGGGTATAAAAAAGTTTCAGCTTACCTCTGAAGTTCTCCTTTCTCTGGAGTTTTGGGGTCCCCAGGTAATTTATAAATTTATTCTCGATTATACTAAACTATGGGTTTACCACAAGCTATGCACTTCACTCAGAAGCAGAAGTTTTTCCTTCAGTTTTGGGAAACAATATTTCCTAAAAGCCAGTTGAGCAGTTGGGAAATATTAAAAAGGGTAAGACCCTTCGGTTTCAATGGTTCATACTGTAGTAGTGGAAATAAACACATAAAGGTAAACTATTATTAAAAAAACATACATAATTCATAAAACTATACTGATTATGTTACTTAATAAGAAATTTGTACAAAGCGTCATGAGAACTTATGGTAGGTTTCAGTTCATTCTAAAATGTTAATTTTAATTAAAATTTTAAAATTCAATTATTTATTTATTTATATTTAGAAACAAAACTGATTATCATATGCCAGGGTATTATTTTGCATATGGACATTGTTATTGCTTTTAGAGTTATACTTTTAATGCCTAAGCATTAATAAAAGAATTAAAAACATTTATATAGATATGGAATTAATACTACCCATGTGTAATGCGCATCCTTATTTTTCCCTCAAACATTTGGGCAAAAAAGTACGCATTATACATGGCAAAATATGGTAAGTGGGAGCATATACCATGTTCACAAGTAGGAAAAATTAACATCATTAAAATGTCCATACTACCCAAAGCAATCTATAAATTCAATGCAATTCCCATAACATACCAATGGTGTATTTTACAGAACTAGAACAAATAGTTCAAAAACTTATGTAGAACCACAAAAGACTACATAGCTAAATCAATCTTGAGAAAGAAGAACAAAATTGGAGGAATCATGCTACCTAATATCAAACTATACTACACATCCATAGTAATCAAAACAGCATGGCGTGGTCATAAAAAGAGACATATAAATCAATGAAACAAAACAAATCCACACCTTTATGGTTAATTAATACATCACAAAGGAGACAAGAACATAAAATGAGGTAAAGATAGTCTCTTTAATAAAAGGCGTTGGGAGAATTGGACAGATACATGCAAAGAAAATGAAATCTAAATCACCTTCTAACACCCAACACAAGAATAAACTCAAAATGCATTAAAGACTTAAATGTTAGACTTGAATCCATAAAATTTCTAGAAGAAAATGAAGGCAGCAAAATCTCAGACAATTCTAACAGCAATATTTTTTTCTGTTATATCTTTTTGGCAAGGGAAACAAAAGAAAAATAAACAAATAGAACTATATTAAATTAAAAAGTTTTTGCACAGCAAAGAAAACTATCAACAAATGAAAAGACAATCCATTGTATTGGAGACTATATTCGCCCATGATACATATGATAAGGGCTTAATATCCAAAATTTATAAAGAACTTATATAACTCAACACCAAAAAAGCAAACAATCCAATTAAAAAATGGGCAAAAGACCTGAATAGACACTTCTCCTAAGAAGACATACACTTGGCCGCTAGACATATGAAAAGATACTCGATGTCACTAATCAGAGAAATGCAAATTAAAACCACAATGAGATATCACCTCACATCTGTCAGAAGGGCTATCATCATTAATCAACAAATAGCAAGTGTTGAGGAGGACGTAGAGCAAAGTGAACCCTCGTGCACTCTTGGTAGGAATGAAATTGGTGCAACCACTGTGGAAGTTTCTTCAAAAACATTAAATATGAAAACTGCTTTATGACCCAGTGATTCCACTTCCGGAAATGTATTTAAGGAACCTGAAACATTAATTCAGAAGAATATATACACCCCTATGGTCACTGCAGTATTATTTACAGTAGCCAAGATTTGGGAGTAGCCTGTGTTCTTCGGTAGATGCATAGATAAAAAAGCTGTGGTACGTTTGCACAGTGGAATTCTACTCAGCTGCGAGAAAGAAGGAAACCTCACCTTTTGTAACAGCAGGGATGGTCCTGGAGAGTATTATGCTAGTGAAATAAGTCAGTCAGAGTAGGACAAATACCATATGATTTCATTTATATGTGGATTATAATGAGCAAAATATACAAACAAAATAAAAACAGATTCATAGATACAGAGAAAAGGCTGACAGCTATCCGAGGGGCAGGGGTTGAGGAGCAGGATGAAAAGGTGAAGGGATTCAGCAAAAAAACCCTCATAAACACAGACAACAGCTTCGTGATTAATAGAGGGCAAGGGGGTAGGGGTAGGTAGAAGAGGGTAGAGAGATAAATGGTGATGGAAGGAAACTTGACTTTGGGTGGTGATAGTTTAGAATTGTACCCTTGAAACCTATATAAATTTATTAACCAATATCACCCCAATAGATTCAATAAAAATTTAAAAGCACAAAATTCCAAATTAAAAAAAATTTATTTTCGTGTTTGCAGAAGTGCTTTGTAGTACTCTTACATCATTTAACTTTTTGTCTGCTTTTTCGGACTGACAACTTCTGAGAGGAAAAAACCGCATTTGTCGGGTAGGCTGGGTGCTTGTAATGGTGGGAGCTAAGCTTTTCCTCCCGTTATCCTTCCCTAGATATGATTACGCACATGAGTCCCCCAGACCCTTGTCAGCTAGCCCCTGGGCTTTCTGCCCCGCCGTCCTTTACTTGAGGTGCATCAGTACCTGACCTTCTTGTCATTAGTTATTGGGGAATAACTGCCCAAGAGGATGCGTTGCCGGGCACATGTGCGCACACACACCCACTCCCCGAACACTCCCTCTGAGCTCTTTAATGGGTCACAGACGAGCCAGAAACAGACAATGACATGAAGCACAGATTTATTAGGGGAGGAAATAAGACAGAAGCTGTGGGAGGGAGAACTGGGAAGGGAAATGAGGCAGGAGCTGTGCATCAGCCTCTGGTGTCCCCACCAGTCAGGGTGGAATCCTAGGAGAAGCCCAGGTACAGTCCTTGCTTTGGGATGTTCATACAGCATAGCTGTGGTCCGGTGGGAGGTTGGAGGGAATGAGGCCTCTTCATGTTCACCTAGGAGTCAGGGTGGGGCATAGAAGACTTGGAGGCAAAGGTAAGATGTGAGATGAGGGTCTCAACGGGAAGAACTTCTCACAGTGCCTCATTGGACCCTGGGTAGCAGGAGGTGGGAGAGAAGGGAAAATCCTGGAGCTGGGGGGAAGGGCAACAGGAAGAAGGAAGTCTCCATCTGGTAGTCTGGATGGCGAGTCGGTGATGTTCCAGTCGACCCTTACTTCTGTTTACTCTTGGGGGTTTGCTGGGCCATGGCACATGTCTGCTGGGCAGGCACAGATGTGCCCTTGGGTGGGCATTGCTTCTTGGTCTGGGGAGCACATGGATCCTTGGTTTGCGGTGCACATGTCTCTTGACATTTGACTGGCGGTGGCTGACAAGGCTGTTTCACCTGCTGCTGCTGGATCTTCTGGGGCAGGTGCTGATGCTGCTGCTGCTGCTGCTGGGAAGACATTGCTGCAGGAACGGGTGAGCCTGAAAGAATCCCAGGCAGGGACACCTTAAGAAGGGCCCCCTCCATCTCTTCTCCCTTCTGACGCCTAGTGGAGTGTTATCGCTACCAGCCAAGAATGTGATAAGTGATTAATAGCCTCAAATTGGTTAATGGATCGATTCACATACACCCATTGCGATCCTCCCCTCTCTCTTTCTTCTTCTGTGCTGTTTCATTTCCTATTTTCCTGCATCTCCCCATGGGCTCCTCACTTAACTGAACACATACTTTATTTCTAAGTCTTACCAGGAAATCTGACAGGTGTGCTGAGTTGATGATTAAAAGCTAGCTCGGACGTTTTACAAGGTCAAGGCATGAGCTGATGGGTCTGGGGTGTCTGCTGGTTGCCTTGGATAGTGCAGTGAGCGTGGGCAAGCTGGACAGGCATAAAGAAGAGGCAGTCTCTGTCTTAGGGGAAAGTGTGTGTAAGTGATGGATTGGAGAAACCCCATTCCAGGTACTCAGGGGACTGAGTTCTAATCTTAGGTCCACCCTGGACTCACTATGGGATGCTAAGGTGAGTCATTTAACTTGGCTGTGGGATAGTGGTTCTAGCCACCGCACCCCCTTGGAGGGTATTTAAGGCCAAGCAGATCACTGGAGCTCAGAGACTAATTAGGAAGATGTTTTGATACGAGGTAGCCTGGTTCAGGGAAAAGAGCACTGGCCCCTCACTGGCCAGGCATACGTCTGGGCCACTGGACCCATGCCCTTATCTGGAGGATGCTGATCGAGAAGGTCTCTGAGGCCTTCCCAGCGCCGATGTGTGTCTCTGGTTTTCTTCGTAGGCAGCGTCCCTCACCTTCTAAATTTGTGATTGGAAATGGAAGGTATAGGTCCCAGCTGGCAATCATGAGAATGAGACAGGGCGGCTGCCTAGGATAAAATGCGGTTTCTGTAAAACTAAAAGCAAAGTTTGAAAAGCTTATCGATAGTGCCAAAAGGGCATGAGAATCTTCGAAGAAGGATCAGCATTGCCGCAAAATGCTTCAGCTGTAAATATATCCCCTCGATGATGAAAATCCTTCTGCCAGGGAGCTAAACCCCCGAATCCGGAAATTAGCCACACAAGGTACAGAATGAAGACTGAATTTCCCAAGCAACAGTTAGCGTGCCATTTCCTTAATTGTCATGAGGCTCATGTCACTTCTCTGATTAACCAAGAAAGAAGCGGAACTTAGCCTAGCAACTCGAGACAGTTCAAGAAGGAGGAGAGGTCTCTGCAGACCCCTGGGGGATGAGCGAGTCTTACTCACCGGAGCCGAAAGCTGGGCCCTAGGAGAGGCAGCGAGTGAGGTGCACAGCAGTCACCGCCAGCAGCCTTATAAAGGCCCCCAACCTGCCCCAGGCACTTGGTGTGGTCCTGATCACCACCTCCCAGGGAATTCTTCACCCACCTCTCCCATCTGCACTTCCTCCAGGGACTTGCTTTACTAGACTAGATTGTTTTGATGGAAAACACCCACCACATATTCTAGCATTCTGGGTCCCCGTCTACCAGAGCTGACTTCACCCACCTAAGGCCTTTGCTCAAACTCAGGGACTCAAGGTCTTTTGACAATAGAATGAATCTGAGGATTCATAAGAAATGCTAAGGAAGGAGGAAAAAAGGCCGGATTATGGCCTTGGGGCACTTGCTGCCGTACATTGCGAACTCCCTGGTGCCTAGTGCTGAGGTCACCTCTCCCGCTGTCGTTTCATTTTATCTTTAGAGCCCCTGTAAGGCGAATGCCATTGTTACAGTTTTGCCAAAGAGAAAAGTGAGGCTGGGAAAGATCCTATAGGTAGTAAGTGGCAGAGGTGGGGCTTGAACTCAGATGGGAAGGATTCAAAGAACCCAGAGTGTTTTAAATATAATAGAGGGAGAAGGCAAAAGTCTAGCCACAGCATCTCTCACCCCTAGCCCTGTCCCACTACACAGTGCTTTTGAGTTTCCCAGTCCAGCAGGGACCTTTTGCATAGGACTCTATGCGACTTCTTGAGCACAAGCAGAAGAATGCAAATGGTGCCCCTACCTTTAATCAACATGGTGCCGTGTCCCCAACCTGCCTACCAGAGGTTGGAACTGGTGGGTGTTAGTGGTGGTTAAAGAGGGTGGTATGGAATTGGGCCTCCGGGTTAGGGATGACAGATAAAGCACAGAGTCTCGCTTCATTTTGATTTCAGATACACAACAGGCTTTGTTTAGTGTAAGCATGTCCCAAACACTGCACGAGCTATACTACAAAATGACTTGTTCGTTTTCTGAAATTCAGCCATAACTGGGAAGATTGAATTTTTATCTGCTAAATCTGGCAACTGCAGGCAGACGGGAGGAATGAACTCTGGTCCTCTGCTTGGCCTCCCAGGCCCAGGGATGGGGAAAGGCAGGCCTGCTCTGGGACGCCGATCTGCTCGGGACCACCGCCTGGGACCCCAGACCGACGTGTTCATTTCTGTCATTGTTGAGCGAAGTGTAAGGCTGCCCGAGAAGTGATAGAAATGCCTAAAAGTAATTTTTAAACCATTTTCGAATCCCTCATTTAGTCCTCATGGCAGTTCTGTTGGGTAGTGTAAACCAGATTTTACAGCTTAAAAAAGTAGACCCAGGGAACTTAACTGACTGCCTGACAGCATGTAACTAGTAGGGGCGGAGCTGGGTAGGGGTCCCGGCCCAAAGCTCATTCCCACTGTATCACGGTGGCTCGCATCTCCTAGGTGGACAAGTGACTGTCACTGGGTGGGAACCATGACTAATGATCTTGCCTGAGCTTTGTGTCACAGATAGGCCGGATATTGCTCATTTTTCAGGGTTAGCCTCACTTAAACATTAAGCCTTAATTTCCTCTCCAGGCCATGCCTCCTCCTCTGCCTCCTCCTCCCAAGCCTATCACCTTCAAGAATGGTTCCAGGTGCTGGGCTCTGCATTCCGTCTTGGAGATGAGCACCCGCTCCACCTGCACCACTTGCTTCCACACTCCCACACCTCTGTGTTCATCCGGATGCGGACTCCCCAAAAGGGGGATGGGCGGCGACACGGATCTGCCATGGACATAAATCAAGGCCCCCTCACATGCCCGGGCCCTCGAAGGCGTGAGTGTAGGTGCACTGCGTGTGAGTGGATAGATGGTGATGTCCTCTCATGGCTCCGTTACCTCATAGCTTCCCTGGAACACACTTGTGTCCTTATTTTTCCCCATTTGCTCACTGGCCTCTTACTTGATCCGTAAACAACTGCTTAGTTTTGAGAGTTCTAGCTGGTGATAAAACTTGACTTATAACTGTCATCTCAGAGGATACTCCAGGGGTGGTCAGGATGGAGACATAAAAACATGGCTGGCCTTGAAGGGACTGTGCCCTCTTGGTCATAAATATCTAAGACACCATCAAAGTCGTAGGTATCCAACACATTTGACTTTTTAAAACCCTGGCACTCAGCTTTCCTGAGCCACATTATCCCTGTTTTATAGAGGGAAAAACCGAGGGCTGAAATGGGGGTGTGCTTTGCTCAAGGTCCCAGAGAGGTTAATGCCAAAGCCAGGGTTGGATCGCAGGTCTCCTGACTTCACAGCTGTTTTCTGTGAGCTGAAGTGACTGAGCCACTGGGCTGCTTCTTAGAAGAGGCCACGTTATGACACATTAGGGAGTTGGCTCTCATGGTTTCCATGTCTTGCACCGGCCTCTCTTCCTCTTTCCTCCCTGGCACTCAGGTGCTCTCTTTCCCACCAAGCCTGTCTTCCCCTCTTTGCTAAGAGACCTGAACTGATCCCTGGTCAGCACAGTGAGAGGAACAGGTGCATCTTTATTAGTCATTAAACCTTATAAAGCGCCTCCACATACAGTTTTCACAACGCTCTATGAAGAAAGCTAATTGTATTATACATTTTATGGATGAAAAAACTAGCTCTAATGGTGGCTGGGTCCAGAATCCAGAAGAGAAGGCTGATCTAAGACTCTTAAACCTGTAATAACTATTTTCCAGACAGAGAGGACTATCCTTCTGAAGGAGGAAGGAGGAGGGAGCCTTCCTGGCACCCCAGACTCAATCACCGCATGTGAAGAGCCCCTGCAGGCACGGCAGGCCCTGAGAAGCCAAGTGGAGTGGGGACTCTGTAGTCCCTGCGCCACCCCCCTCCCAGCCTGGTCTCAGGACTGTCGCCTGGCCGTCTTGAGTCTTGCGTCTGCTCTCTCATCCCCAAAGGACCATGTTGTATTGAAACCGGAAGGCCAGGCTCTGCATCTTCCCTCTCTAGGGAGCAGACACCTGAGAGCAGGTGTGTACCTGTGACTCCATCAGGGAGGGGAGGGAACAGGCAAGACTCATTTCTGTGCGTGAATCAAAGCTTGAGAAACCCAGCCCCACCCTGCAAACAAACAACGAGGTGACTGGGCCACAGAGACCTGACGCTGGGAGGGGACCCCACCAGGGACAGTGTGAAGAAATCACCTATCTCTCCATCTAGACATATCCCCACCGGAGCATTTTGTCTCTGGGCTTTGGGGAAAAAAGGGTCGTTGATGGCTCCATCTGGAAACACACAGACTGTATTTGTTATGCTGTTTCTGAGAATGAAACAAGAAAAGACAAAAAGGGGAGCTCTGGGTCACTCGTGAGAAACTTCTAGGACAGGGGACTGTGTGTGGCAGAGAGAACCGGGGACTTCTGGGGCTGCCAACATTCCTGTATTTCAGCTGCTTATCCAGTAAAACAAAAAACTGAAGTCTGGACAAGTTACATCACAGTCAAAAAATTATAATCATGTCACATTTGCTTCATCTTAATTTCTGGTTGACGCTTGACCAGCAGTCATGGCTTAGAACATTTTAGTTTCGAGTTTCTCCCTGCACCAATTAATCTATCAACAAACCCTTCAGAGGATGCTTCATTAAAGAGAACTTGTGACCTTTTCTTAATGTGGGAACTCCATCTGCAGCATGAATCACTTCACTGTCTAATTTGTTTACAAGTAAGATGCTCAGAGGCTAACGTTAGGTATTCTGTATAATGGTATGAAAAGCAGATGCTTGGAGAGAGGAGTGAGATGGTGTGTGTCCAAAAATATGGGACTAATTTATCTCCTCCCTCCACCCCTTGTCCCTCTGTGATATGTCTCTATAAGACCCTCAACATTACTGGGAGTTTTATAAAGGGGGAAACGAAGTGCTGAACCTAGTGAGAGGCTAGTTCCAACACAACACTCACAGACGATCAGCTGTGGAAGTTGAAAACTGGTTGTGGAAGAAGAGGGGTGAGTGGCAAAGTGCCCGTTTCTGGGAAGATGGCCAAAGTCAGCCTCTTGGAAGGCAAGTGGTACTGAAACCTAGTCGCCCTCTCCTTAACATAAGTATAGTTAGAGACAGAGGAAAGGAGCCAGGGGAGTAAAGAAATGGTTCACCTGACCCTTGGTCCCCACTGGCTGTCAGATCTTGAGCACTTCCCTCAACTTTTCTGAGTCTCAGTTTTTCTATTTTCCAGTACCAGGAGATTGACCAGCATTTTCTCTAAGCATCCACGGAGTGCTGGCGTTCTGTAAATGTATGAGCAGGTCCGGGAAGGCAGCCGTGTTTCGTCCGAGTGGGATTAATAGTGAGCGGAGGGCACGGAGGCTGAGTTCGGGCTCAGCTGGGAAGAGCGCTGCAGCTGATTAGAGGCACCTGCCATGAGAGGGACGAGCAGCTGCAGGTGAGCGGGCAGCTGCCCTCCTGGTTTAGCCTCAGGTAGGGGTGATGGGCTGGAATTTACGTGTCGGAATAATGATGAAGCACTTGAAGAAAGAGAGAGGATATAAACTGTTTAAAAATCCTGCACAAGCTAACATCACCTGTAATACCCATTTTAGCTCCCACCTTTTCTTAACGCAGCTGTTAAAGGTGTTTATTGTTGTTCCCAAAACTTGCCTCACGCTTTCTTGCCTGAAATCATCTGTGATGGTCCTCTACTCCCAACTTTCCCAGGGAAATTCGAGGTAATCTTTAGGAGCCATTTAAAATATTACTTTCTCCATGATTTCTTTTCTTGGTCTTTTCCAACAGATTTTACTCTTCTGCAGGCCTCCCAAAGTGTGTTATTTACACCCACTTGAAGCACTCTTCATATAATTTTTCAGCTTGATATACATATAAATTATAAAACATTTATTTATTTATTTATCTATCTTAGCATTAAATGTAAGTTCCTTGATGGTAGGAGCGGTTTCACCTTCATCATGTAGTCATGTGCTTTATCATCTACCCTTCCATACTAGCCAAACGTATATTGTGTCCACTCAATAAGTATGAACAAATGAATGCAAAAATGAATGGGTGGATGGGTTATAAATAAATGAATAGAATTGCTTGGTAAAGCTACTGTTAGACATTTTGGTTTTACAATAAGAACCAATGGAGCGCCAAGACCCTCTCCGGTGCATCTTTTCAAGTTCAGGTTGATGCTCACCCTCTCTACGTGGCTCTTCTTGTTTATCCCAACCACATACACTGTGTGTCTCTCAAACCTGAAGTTCTGAATCGAAACCAACCAGTACCCATCGGAGGCCCTTTACCTGGGGTGTGTGCGCGTGCCCTTGAATCCAGTCTGTCGCAGCCTTTCAAGGCCAGGCAGATTTGGGCAGATGGAAGAATACGCGTGGAGCTGTAGGAATGCGACAGGCCTTTATTCAAGGGAGGGGCGGTCCACACTGCCGCAGCCGTGTGTCTCCCAGTGGGAAGCCCCCAAACCCCTTATATTCAGAACGCACACAAAGCCAGCAGGGAGCCAGGATATTGTATGACGGAGTGTGATTCTGCGCATGTGGGCCCACTTGGTGTTATGGGAACACAGTTTCTCGGACCCAGGCTCAAGGCTATGGGAAAGCTGCTCGTCTGAGTTCCCCAGACATCTGGGCGAGGGAGCCAGGCTGACTCTGTCTACCCTACACCCAGCCAAACTGTCAGATTCTTAAAGGAAGGAAGGATGTTGGGGACAGAACTTACACCCTGGTAAAAATTGGTTTGGCCAGCTGCTGGACTAGCTGGTCAGTGAGTGGGTGGTCCAATTACTTAAGGCGCTATTGAGTGAGTGAGAGACTGAGTGAAAGAAGGAAGGGGTGAGGGTATGAATAAGAAGCGAGCTGACAAAGTAGCTGACTGACTGGCTAGTTTTCTGAACTGCCTAGCCGACTGGTTGAATGATTGATCGCAGGGCCTGGTTTACTATAGCAAAGAAAGCCCATATGGAGACATGGGACTCATGGTATAAAACCAAAGAGACTGCTCTGTATAGGAGTCCCTAAGAAGAGTATACTATGAGCTGGACAACTATCTCTTAATTTTCTTTCTTTCTTCTCCTAGCAGTCCTCTGTGATCTCCATTCCAGGTCAGCCGAGCTCAGCGGATGTAACCTTAAGCAAAGACCAGCCGGAGGCAGCCACGGTGGAGCAGTAGCTCTTTTCCTAGAAGAAGATGGTTGGGGAAGAGGACATTTCCATTTCTGGAGAGGACGCTGCCCACTGGGAAGCCTGGTTGCTCCCTGTGCCTTAGGCCCTGCGGGTGCTGAGCTGGGGCTCAGGTGTGTCCCTCAGGTCAGAGAAAGGGGCCTCTGTGGTGGTGGCTGAGACAGGGAACCAAACCAAAGAGACAAATTAGCAGAAACCACAAGCTAAGCCAATTTGTCCAGTCGATGCCCTGTTCTCTGACCACAGAAACCTTCCTTGGGGAAGCAGCTACAGATGGCGGCAGACCAGGCCTGCCAGACCCAGCCTGAGACAGCGCCAGGTGATGACTGAGACCCCCACGGCTCACAGAGCTCTGAGCTTCCACTCTGTGCCGTGATCAGCCTTCCACCTACTCAACAGACAGATTTACAAACACGCTGCCCTGCCACAGCCGTGTACTGGAGCTGGATGAGAAGAGGAGGAGCAGGACAGTGCCTCATATCCCTAGGAACCAAGGCACTCCATGCTCGAACCCGCCAGCGATTCTCTGGATCACGTTCGTGGTTGTCGAAAGGGTTTAAAAGGCTTTCCACATTCTGGCCCTTTCTGAGAAGGCTTCTGGTCTCTCTCCCCAACCCCTTCTACAGCTCCAGCCGTAAGCCATGATGCGCTATTTGGTTTTGTTTTGTTTTTTTGAATAATGCGCTTTTTTTCCTCATTGTTCTCCTGACAACGAGCTACTCCCTCTGACTGGACTGACCTGCCCCTCATCTGTGCCTGACTAACCTTAGAACTTTGGAAGCTAGTTCATTTTTCCCCCTGAACGTCCCTTATTGTGTCACCCAGGCAACATTCGGCACCTGTGTTTTCCCAGAAAACCCCTGCCCTAAGGACCGATGCTGCTGAGCTGGGATAGAACATGCCCTGTCTGTTGCTCTGTCCACTGTGAGGGCAGGACGTTCCCTGCTTTCCTTGAGTCTTACGCGCAGGAGTAGAGTACCCCGTCCATTGAGGATATGCAGAGAATGCGCATGCGGATGCCAGGCAGGTGGTCAGTGTGGGGCACCCGCATGCGTGGCTCTCCTGATGTGTGGCCAGGAGGGGCACGCCCACCCTCTGCCGAAGCAGAGCCCAGCTTCCTCCACATCACTGGCTCCCCCTTCCCGGTGCATTTCCTCCCTCCGTGCTGGCCGCAGTCAAACAGGCCTTCTGTGTGTTTTGTTTGTTTGCAGCCTGTGTTTCTTCCCTGCTGGATTGCGGTTCTTCCTTCTCCTCAGGGCCTCAGCAGTGCTTTGCATATAGAAGAGCTTGATAAAGGTTGGTTGGGTTTTCTAGACTCACAGTGTAAAAGAAGACCATACTGGGATCAATACTTTCAAGGGATAGATATCCAAGAATCTCTTACATGGGTGAGGCAGATTCTGCTACGTTAATAAACGCTTGGCTGCCTGTGCCCCTCTCCCCGAGGGAATACCCTTCCCTGCCCCGTTGATGACGGCAGCCCTGGCCTGTGACTTGCTTTGCCCGTAAAACTTAAACTTGAAGAGCCTACGGTTTAGCTTGTACTCATTCCTCTCTGACAGGGCAGGGGCTGCGTTCCAGATCGCGGCTGCACTGCCAGCCCGCATACTGAAGTGAAATTACCGTGTGGCAAGACAGCAGCTGACCCTCCATGGATAGGAGAGGTGAGCAGGAAATAAGCCTTTGTTGTCTTAAGCCACTGAGATTTGGGGCTCACTGGTTCCTGAAATATGACTTAGCCGCTCCTGACTGCTGCACTGGGATGTGCTAGAATTGACTTCTTTCTCCCAAGGAGGTTCCCCTCCTAGTCCTGCTTGACTCTGGCCAAATGGGTAAGAAATGTTTAAATCTAGTGTATACTAACAGGTAGGGTGTGTGTGTGTGTGTGTGTGTGTGTGTGTGTGTATGTACGTGCCATGTGTGCGCATGCGTGGATGTGCTTGTGCCTGTCCCCCCGCCCCTCCACCCCAGCCCCGCCAGCCCCGCCAGCCCCGCACCAGGTGGGATGTAAGGACGGCAGGGGAAGGGAGATGGAGAAGGCAGCGCGGGCCTATACGGTGAAGAACAAGGACTGTCTGCTTGAAGGTAGCGGATATTTTCCCACAGATGACTTTTTGTCTGAAGTTGGGAAGCTAAATAAACCATCTCTTTCCTTACTCTAGCCACCGAATCTTGAGCCAAACCGCAAGGCACGTCAGCCCCTAGGTAGCTGGGGCAGAGTGCCACCTGCTGGGCCTGCCGCGCCGGCGCAGCAGCGTTCAGTAGCGTCCTCAGAGTTCTCTTTCGGGGCTGGCACAGACTCACATGCCCCAGGAGGCCCTAGGGATCCCTCACCTCGCTGTACAGGCAGAAGGACTAAGGACCTCAGCCCATACTCTTTTGATTCCAATAGCTTCTCAAGCTGGACCACACGAGCCCCAGAGCGGGGGGGACTGGCTGCTTCTCCGTGGGAGCCAGCGCTTTTCCAAGGTTCTCTTGCTGGTTATAGATGGCAGTGGGGTTCCACGTAGACAGGCTGGTTTGAGTCATTCCATAGGGTGGGAAGAGCGGAAGGATGCGGAGAGTTCAGGAGAGCCAACCTGGATGGAGAGCAGCAGAAGCCCTCGCTGCAGTGGCTTCCGTTTACTGAACAGCTACGACATAAAACGCAAGTCTCTGCATTGCTGACCCCATCCCTGCAAACGAGGAAACCAAAACCCAGAGAGGCTAAGTGCCTCATCCAAAGTCATGCAGTTGGTAAGCGGTTGGGCCAGAATTCAAGCCCATGTCAGTTTGGTTCTAAGACTGAATTCTGTGCTGTATCACGCTGCTTCTCCCCAAACTACATGCTCTCTGTGCCTCTTCACTGCATCCTTCCAGAACAAGGCGTGTGGACAGGCAGGGCTCCGACACACAGGCCACATGATGTGGTTCTTGCAGGGAGTCAGTGGACTGCAGGATGAGGGGCTGCTGAGCAGAAAAACAGTGTCTGCTGGGAGCAGGCCTTGGCTGGAGACTGCCCCGGCCGAGTGTGGAACCACTTCCTCAGAGCCCCAGAGGAGCCTGAACATGCAGGACCTTCAGCAAGACAGCTTAGCTGACAGAGGGACTCCCTGTGCCAAGCCCTGTGTTTGTTGAACGAACAGGCAGTAAGTGGGGCAGAAAGACAAGTGACCAGGTGACGCCTCCAGGCCAGCTGAGTGCAGCATACTAGGGAAGCCATGGGACATTTAAATCTCCCCTGGGGGTTCACAAAAGGCTTCTGGACCCCCACAGTTAGAGCCCTGCCATCTTTTCCCTTTAAGAATCACTCCTCAAACAAACCACTGTCGCCGAAAGAGTGGGGGCGAAGTTATGAAACACAGGTCTCGACTATGGAGAACCCACGGGCGCTGGAGCGTGCCCCTGGACTGCGAGGGTGTGGAGACCTCTGTGCGTGAGGGCAGGACAGGAGCGGCCAGGGAGGAGACTTGTCATGGAGCCGGTGCTGAGAATGAGTGAACCAGCTTTACCGACCTGATGATCTGGTCACATGCGCACGGCTGGGTCCATTCCCCTTTGTCTGTAACTGAGCCTGTAGCACAATCCTGTTTAAAGGCGGCTCTGGCTTCGTTTTAGTTCTGACACACGGTTGAAAAAGAGGAAGTCACCATGAGCAAAAGATCTCCAAATGCAAGGTGCATGTCAAAGTGTAAGAGCTAGGCTGAAGATCCTTGCAGCCTGTCTTGGGACTTGTTCCCACTGGTCACCTCAAAGGACTAATTGCAGCTGGTGGAGATTTCTCACAGAGACAGCTTTAATTACCACTCAGCTCTCAGTCCTTCTCCCACAGAAGTCATCTGGCTCCAAGCCCTGGGGCAGATAGTCCTTCTTGGTCCAACCTGAAGGTAGAAGGAACCGATGACCGGCCCCAGGGTGAGCCCTGTGTGCGGCGTGGTTGGCACCTGTGGGTGCCCAGGGCTCATGCTTGGCCTTGCTCGTCTCTTCACAAGGTCACTGGTCCCTGCTCTCTGACCCTGTCTCTTCTGCGTTCCTTCTTTTCATACCACCTGTCCTGCCCCTGCTGGTCACCACCCCCCTGGGATAGCAAAGCTGACATTCTTCTATTCACTACCCCAGTCTGTTCTAAAAATGAACCTTTTTGGACCAAGACTCTGATTTTACATCTCTCTTCCCAGGAGGCCCAGTTATAATACAAGACATGATGGGAGACCAGCAGAAACTTTATTAAGATTGTGATATCTGGTGGCTTATATTGACTGCCCACAAAGAGAATAGCATATAAACATATATGTATACACACACACACACACACACACACACACACACACACACACTTTGCCTGCAGGGAGCTAAAGCACAGGCTACCACTCTGACCCATCTCAAGCAGAGAATGGAATAAGGACATTCCATGAAGACTTGAATGAAATGTGGCTGGCTGACCGCTGTTACTGGTCTTAAAAACCACAAGCTGACCTCTTCCCCTCTCCCCACAGGGATGTTCTAGCTGCACGCACATTTGTCTTGCCATTTAGTCTCTGTTTTCTCAAGGCCATGATGGGCAAGGAAAGGGCCCCTGGCCACTCCCCCAGAGGCCAGGAGCCACATCTAAGCATTCCGCTGGACATCACCCAGAGTCCTCTCTGTACCAAGCACCATATGAAATGCAAATGAGAACACCTCAGTTCCTGCTTGCCCAGGAAAAGTTTTCAGGTTAACCGTGGGGGAAGAGTAGAATTAGTCAAAAAATGGGCTTGCATAAAAGACAGACCTAGATTTGAATTCCAACTTCTCAGCTGCTTGCTGTGAGGCCTTGGGCAAAGTTTGTAACCTCCTTGGGTCCTATTGTTCTCATTTGCAAAGTAAGATTTTTTATCTTCTATGGTACTAACAAATATTGTACAGGATAACAGCATTAAAATAGTGCATTGCTTATAGTAGTAATTCACTACCTTTAAATATATATGTATGTGTATAGACATATATAAATATCTACATATATGTGTAAATATATAATACATATATGTGCATGTGCAGATCATGTACATATTTGTATTTTCAATATGTGTCTCACCATAGACAATGGATGAGTTTTGGCTCTGTGTAGGGAAGCAAGTTAGTCCTAGGATTGAGGAATATTAAAATGTGGAGGTGGGTTTTAGCTACGCTTGCTCTGTGCCTCTTCAAGAAAGCCACACGAAATGCCTGGTACCTGGGTGGCCCCATTCCATCCTTACCTCTTTAAGGTTTTTTCGTGACTGTGACTCGTTAGGGGAAGAAGAGATCAAACAAAGATTACAGTGAGTCACCTCATGCTGAGTCAGAATGGGAAGGAAGCTGAGAAAGAACCCAGCACGCTCCACGTCGTCACGTGCAGGTGAGGAAACTGAGGCCCAGGGAAAGGAAGCGAGTTGCTCAGGATCACAAGGAGGCCAGGGGCAGAACCAAGACAAGATTTTGGGTTTCATGCCTCTCTGTCCAGCGCTCTTAATTTGGAGCTATAGTGCCTCCTAAAACCCACTGAAGGTGTTGAAGGTGACCTTCTCGTTCCCTCAGCCCTCGGGCACCCCAAAGACTCAAGCTGGAGGGCTGCCTAGAGAGCTGAGGATGGGGAGGGTGGTTTCCTTTTTATTTTATTGAAGAGTGAGATAGAAGCAGCTACAGTCTAATACCTAATAGCTGGCGTGAAAATTCTGGAAGATAGGGGACTAAAATAAATTCTAGGAGCCAGGAGTCATTGTCACCGATGATTGTTCTCTGCCCTGGACGGAACCCCCAGACAACAGCGGCGCTGACACGCACACGTGGACACAGGTGGCACCACAGTGACTTGGCACGTGTTCCAGCAGAGCTGGGCACAGGCCACGCCTGCTGCGTCTCAGTGCCGGGCTTCTGTCTGTGATTCCCCCAGGGACTCCAGGCATCCATGCCACGTGTACGAACACGCAGGGGAAGTCAGAACAACCAAACCGGGCCGCACCCACAGGCAGGGCTGCCGCCCCAGGACTTCTGGTGGCGAGAACTGGAGTCTCTCTGCTGAATGCCATCAACAGCCAGGGATCCCTCTGAGGCAGAGCAGGGTGTGTGCCCCGTCCCCGGGTGGCTGAGGTGCCTTCACTTTCCCAGGGGGCTCGTGGGGAAGGGGACGAAGGGTGGGCAGACCACCGCTGCCTATCTGCTTGAGTTTCTAATTCAGACCTTGAAGTTCGGTTTATCCTCATTTTCAGCTTAAGGCAGCTAAGTAAGTGGACCAAGGTTATTCAGTAAGAAGTAGGGAAGAGGGGATTGAACCCAGGTCTGTCAGGCTCCCAGACGGGTGGGTGTTTTTTCTCCTGTACACACCTCCTTCCAGGAACTCCCTTTATTAAGAATATGTAGCACCACTGGAGGGCACATTCCACTGGACATGAGGACAGAGACTGCACATGAGCGAAAAAGACAGTGTTAGTGTTTATGTGTCCAGGTGCCTGAGTGTGTGTGAACATGTATTTGAGTGCGATTGACAGTATGTGATTGTGTGTAGTATGTGTGGTGAGTTGCGACCTCATGCGAGAGCTTATGAATGTATGCGTGTGGGCATATGAATGTGAAGGGTGGAAGCGTGCGTGAGTGTGCAAGAGTGAGTGTGCGCAGGGATGACATTCATTAGGTACATGCAGGTATACACAGGTGTTGCCGAATCCACAGTTAAAATATTAAAACTGCTTCTGTAACAGACGGCAAATAGCCACTACACCAACTCCCCTGCCCACCAGCGGCCCTGCCACTGCCCTGGATGCCCAGCGGAGTCCTCCGCGCCATCAGGAAATGAGGCGACCAGTGCCGCAGCAGGGGCCTCTGGGATGCTACTCCAGTCTCCAGTCGCATGTTCAGTGCCAGTCTCCAAAGCTACAGAATTTACTTTGAATAACAGCCCTGTGTGTGAGGCTTATGTGAGTGTGTGAACATGTATGAGTGTGTCTCCCTGTGCAAACAAGTGCGAGTATGAGACTGGATGTGAACCTGGTGGCCTTGCTTTCCCAGTGGATTGGTGGATTGGAAGTTCTGGAAAGAGGGTTCCAGTCATTAATACGTTCAGTACCATGTTGCAAAAAATACAGGCCAGAGAGCCAGAGGGTCCCGACTTTGAAACTTGGCTTTGCCATCTACAGACTGTAATTACTGTGAGCACGGAAGGAACTTCTCGGAACTTCGGTCCCCAACTCTAAAGCGAATAGCAATACCTGCTTGAGCAGGGCAGTGTCGGCATGTGTAAATGCTTGGCACACTCTGGGTCAGTCGGGTCCCTGCTCTGTGAATGCTTTCTCAGCTCGGCAGCCTCAGTTCTGGCCTCCAGGGAGCAAAGCCTGGCTCGGAAAGACATGGCTGACCCCGGGGACTGACAGGTGAGAACCCTGTGGGCCAGAGCTGCCCAGGACGGCCTGGAGAGCAGGATCCTTTGTGGGAAGGTGTTTAAAAACAGGGAAGGTTCTGGAAGAAAAGGCAATTACGCCCGAGACTAAATCTTATTTCTCTCTGTGAGCACCCAGGCAGACCCATTCAACTCCACTTAATTAATCCTTGCCTTTGCCCCCCGAATGTGCCCTCTCCCTCACACCTTTATATCGCTGAAGGTCTGGAGCTTGTGCCCTCGAGCTGGGGGGAATAAGCAGAGGGTGCTGCCTGTGGGTTTGCTACTCTGTCAGAATTTGGAGAATAATAATAAAGACAATAGCTAACATTGATCAAACACTTGTTACGGGTCATGTTATGCTTACTATTTATTTACAGGTCTCGTTGAAATACAGCCCCACTTTAATCCCAAGAGATATTCTCCCCGCAGTGTATCTGAGAAAAGTGAGACCTAGAGAAGTTATGTAATTCATTTCAGGTTACAAGACTGTGGTTTGAGGATCCAAAGCCAGCAAATCCAGCGCCAGCAAATCCAGCGTAATGAGTATAAAAGAAAACTGAGCAGGTGGTCCACACACAAGCACCTGTGCACATATGCTAATCGTCGTCATTGGTAGAGGAGAGAACTAAATGACGCCCGGAGAGGCAAAGGGTAAGGGCAGAGGGAGTGAGAATCCAAATGAGAGAGGAAAGACAATGTGTGGGGGCGGGGGTAAGAGTGAAGACCTTTGGAGACTGTGTTGAATATCTGCAGGTGGGGAAAGTAACACTTCTCATTACTTTCAGGAAGTTCAGTTAAGGTTTACATCACTTTTCAATGCTTTTTACATGTCTTACTTGCGTTTCTGTTGAATGTAACACTCTAGGGGAAATATTTACGAGACATAGGTCACAAGGTTGGAACCATCCTCTCTGGTGTCCAGCTGGTGTAGGTGGCTCCAGAGGTCACCCTCTGCAACCACCATGGACGGGGCTTAGACACTGGAGGGCTGGCCCTCCTGGGCATGCTTGGCACTCATGGCATTGGCTCATGCTGTGCCCAGTTGTGGAATGCGCTCCTCCCTTTCTGGCCAAATCCCACTCTCATTCCACTCTGAATCTCCCCTTCTGCAGGTGTTCGTCACTGGGCAGACATTTCTGGGAGCCCTGTGTTTGGTTGGTGCTATGATGACAGACAGGCCAAGTTCTCCTTCTTCCCCTTGATAGCTCTCATTGCTCTCTCTCTGTCTCCTCTGAACTCTGAGGACAGGAATGATGTACCTGTCCTGCCCAGTCATCCCTTAATTAGACTCCACCTTGCCTAATTGCTACTGAGGGGTTTTAGCTAGGTCTTCTTATGGGCATGGTTGACCCAAGAGGTCCAGGGTCCTGCGCTGTGTTGCTGTGTTTCACAGCACCCATCACATTCTAAGAAAATGGGATGGAGAGGTGCTTACTAAGGGTGCACAGATGGGATAGATGAATTAGTGATGGATACGCGGATGGATGGATGGAACGTAGCTCAAAGGCATTGAAGACGTTCTGATGGAGGAAGAAGAGCCCAGCCCTCCAGGGAAACAACGCTAAAAACTTTGGTCTTTAGATAGCCCTGCATTCTTCAGGGTCTTAATACATTTTGGGGATAATCCAGACCTTTAGTTTATGCCATTTTTCTGCTGGCTCCTTTTGGGCACTTCTGCTGATTCCCAGTGACTCCTCTGGAGCCCGGAGATGTGAAAGGGGAGACAGATGTAGGGGAGGAGATTCAAATACCCTAATTTTGTAAGAGAAAGGTTTGGCAGACTTTTTGTAAGAGAAAGGTTTGGCAGAAAGAGATGAGGGCGGGTGCGGGTGGTAGTGGAAGCAATAGGAACAAGAAGTTCGGATTACCTGTGGGTCAGAGTTATCTGGTTACCTCAACCCCCATGAATGTAGGAAATCGGAAAGAGGAGGCTGATGGGGGAGAATAGCCCAGGGGAATCCCCAGCTGAAGGAAAAGGAGCTGTGATTTTGATCAAATACTGAGGGTGCATATGTGTGTGTTGGTTACATGATGTTGGCATAGAATGTCTTCTAACTATGTTTTGTTAACCTGAAGAAACTTTGGTCTTTTCTTTTACTGATGGGCGCATTTTTAAGCCCTTATCCTCAATACCTTTTGACCCATAAGCCGTTGGAGTGTGTTCTCCGAATTACAGTGGATTTGCCTCAGTCCTTCTCATCTAATTTGTAGCTCTTGGCTGAGGGCTGCCTTATCTTTCCTGGCCTAGGAGGAGGTCGTCTTTTCCTTGCAGACGCTCCCCAGATGGTCCTCACCCCCACCTCTGGTTTCATGTGGTGTTCCCACTCTCCGTGATGTGGGGTGTGTCTCCGGGCCCCGCCTCTCAGTCCCTGGGCAGGACCATTGGAAGTGTCACTGGCTCAGAAGGGTACCCCCCTGCCTTCTCCTCTCCCTG